>JAVJIF010009087.1:0-165860 GCA_038442645.1 Agave tequilana | reverse complement strand
AAAAATTTGATGAAGATCAAATAATTTATATTTCCATACTTTTAAAGTTTTTTAAAGGATTTAAAGGAAAATTAAATAAAGAAAAAAAAACAAAACAAGAGAAAAAAAAAAAGAAGCAAATTTCTAGCCCTGCTCTCGGCCAATGGCGAGAGCAGGAGCGCACCTCCTTCACCCTTGGGTGCACAGTGGGCTGGGCGGCCCACTGTGCACACTCCCGCATTATTAAAGAGAAAAAAAAAATTTAAAAAGGCCGGACCAGACCCGGCCTGGCCAGGCGGGCCTGGCCCGGGTCTGGCCGGGCTGGGCTGCACCAGATAGCCCAGAGAAAAAAAAAAAAGAGAAAAGAAAAAGAAAACTCTGAACTGGGCCTGGGCCTGAGGGCCTGGCCTGAGGGCAAAAAAAAGGAAAAGAAAAGAAGAAAGAAAGAGAAAGAATTTGTATATTTAATTAATTGATTAAAAATATCAAAATAAAATAGAGAAAATATAAATAATATTTTATAACACTTTTACTTTCTATGATAAAGTTTTAGACACATAGCAACATGAAATTAAATTCAAATCCCCCACTTAAAAATCATTTCTCCTTAATGATAAATCTAGAACCGTTAAGTACTTTAATAATTTAAAGCCTATTAAAAATCCAACAAAAATTAGAATTGGTTTAAATTAAATCTACTAAATTCATTAAACCTAAAGCATCATATCTCCAACTCCCAAACTACTTAACCAAGATTTTAACTCCTTAAAATATTCTTGTAAAAATCTAACAATTTCTATTGAATAATTCATGTAGATTTATCAAGGCTTGTAATTTCAGTGCTCAGGACTTGGATGGATCTCAGGTGAGTGTTTCCTCTTCCTTCTATAATTCTATATTGTGAGTGTTTTCCTTCTTTGATTTATTTGTGAGTGTTCATTCTTATGTATTTATCGTTGTTGGAATGCTTTACTTGTTGCCTTCATCATTTTAGGTAACTTTCTATTATATTTTTTCAGTTTGATGATTTGTACCAGTTCATGAGACATATATGATTGTCCACTATTCATGTAGATGATATCTACTTGTAGTAGCTTCCTGTGTTGGTAGTTTAGCGTTGTTGGCTTAGGCCTAGTTTTGATATACCTTTAGACTGTGACTTGACTCGATCTATTGATGGATAAATCAAGTACATAGTTGAGCATCAGATATATATATGGATCTTGTATTTAGACATTGAGATATTAGAGCGATATCATTTCATGAATAGATGATTACTGTTTTAGACTGGGACTAATTGTAAAGGAACTTGGACTGTACACTAGGTTGATCTTATGTTGGATTGGTTCGTGATTGTAGTTTACAATCTACAGTTTATCTGAACAATTATCAGACTTAATATTCCTTACTTGGTGATAATTCAGTTAAGAATTTATTCGGGTATTTGAGGACAGAAGATATATTTCATGTAGAGTACTTCTCAGACTTGTTATTCTTTCATTGGTAATAACTTAGGTGTGATTCATTCGGATTCGGATTGATGATAGACTTGTTATGATGTTACCTTACTAAGAGATTGGATTACTTGATGTTTGGATCAGTATAAGGACTTAGTTGGAGTATGGATTGATCTGGGATTTATGTTATTTACATTGAATAATGATCAGTAATTAGATATGACTGTATTGGTTGAGTTGTGATTTAGATTGATCTTGAGGTAGAGGTTATCCAGAATTTATATCCTTTATATTGGAGTCTGACTTGTATTAAGATGAGATATATCAACTGATTAGATTATAGAGTATGATGAGTTGTTGGTATTGACTCATGAGTGGACTGATTCTAGACTGCAGTTATTTGAGGATGTTTCCTATTTAATATGATTGTGGTATGTGTTTGACTTGTTGATCTCGAGGACATACAATGTACTTCATGTTAGTTTTTGATTACTTCAGTTAGTAGAGATAGAGTTGTTATGAGAGTGATCTCATTGATATTGGTGATTATAATATATGTTCAGAGTTTTATGATAGCTATTGATCGATCTGATTATTGATGACTTAGAGGATGGATATGAGTTGATTCCATACTTGGACTGGATTATTCTATTCTTGACAGTAGGTCATTACTCAGCCTGAATATCTTGTCTTACCTGTGAAACCTGACTGGTTATTCTTTATATATATACCTGACAACTATCATGTTCATGTTACTGAAATTTGCTGGAAAAATATTATTACACGGTAACAACACCCGCATGTTCACTTGTTACATATATTCCTGTTATACCGGTATCCTGTTACTTGACATGTTATACTCCTGTATACCGGTACCCTGACTTTCACATGTTGATATTGTTACCGTGACACCACTGAGTCATCCCAGAGATTTAAGTAACATGCATATAAATAATCTTGATAAACTAAAACATGATAACAAACAACTTGCACTGGGATTGGGATGGGGAGATTGATGGAGGAGACAGCGTCCGTATTTTGGGTGGACCTAGGATTTAGGTTGCGCAGCCGAAAGAGGGTTCCACTGCAGGGTTCCCGTGGGGTGACTGGCACCCCGTCATGTTCCTGTTTTCCTGTATACATGTTATACATGTACCTGTTCCTGTTTACATGTTCCTGACTACCTTGCGGTAGGTCCTGGTTCAGCGCCAGGAGTCTGGGCCGTGGTCCCGGGTATGCACGGGACCCACCTAAAGCATGGACAAGTCTCCAACCGATCAGTTTCAATAACTTAAGGGCATCGATTGGCATGTGTGGTAGGCGTAGTATGGGATGGCTATTACATGTGACAATTGGTGTTCGCTGACATAATTAATAATAAACTGTTGATGCCTTGTGACTGACTGTAATTACCTGATTGTATATTATATATCACTATGTCAGACATATGATTGTAACCAGGACCAGATTATTATAACAGGACCAGATTTATGACCAGACTTGGATGCCAACCTAGTGACATGTGATAGATTACACGCCTTGACATTGATTGCATATTTACAGTTGTGCCATTTGTTTACTACCTGTATTCATGTTTTATCATATGTGTATTACTGTTCAGCTTTTTATCTTATTATTTAGCCTTTTCTATTTACTGTTTCTTTTACTACTGATTATGCACATTGTTTCTTCTGCACGAGTTCTTTCCCCTTTACACACACACTCATTATGGTCGCATTCTGACGACCCTGGATTTGCACGTCCAGCTATTGGACGATTGTTCTAATGTGCAGGTGTTCGATGAGAACGGCACGCCTTGCGAGGAGCTTGGGTCCTCTCCTCTTGATCCTGGTATACTTGCATTCATTCTTGTTATTATTCTTTGATTCCTGTATATCACCTTTGACTTCTATTCAGCTATCATTTTCTTCCCGTTATTCATTGCTATCATGTGTGGTCTTATATGTATTACTGCAGCAGTGTTCATTGATCATTATGCTTCCGATTTATAGCTTGTTCAGGTTACAATCGAGGCTTAGCGCGTATACGAGGGGTATTTTACCTCGCGTATATGCGTCGCCATAACGTCTCCGTATCTTTAAGATCGGGACGTTACAGAGTGGTATCAGAGCCTAGGTTTTCGACTTGCGATCTTGAATTTTGACTCTTGTTTCGCAAGAGAGAACCTAATTCCTACCGGTTACCTGGGACAAGTTACAATTACACTGCAATATACATATACTATTCACATGATAATATTGACTCCCTTTGGAATTGATCGTCCCCCCTTTGGAATTCCATTCTTGATCTGTTGATATCCATGATTCCAACACTTCTTTTTGAGTGATTTGGATGTCCATCTTGATTTCATCCTTCTTTCCTATTTGTTTCTCCTAATTCCATCTCTTGAGATTGGTTACTCCTTATTGAAGCCGGTAGCAAAAATCAGAGCGCGCAGCGGAAGCGTGGTGAAGTCTTGATGCAGTGAGAAGTGGTGTGGAAGCTTCATTTTCTTCCTAATTGATTTTTTTTATCATTCCCCGCTTTATTGAAATTTCGAGGACGAAATTTTTATTAAGGTGGGTAGAATGTAATATCTCTAGTCTAATAATACTGTATTTTTATTTTTCTACAAGAATTTATTTTATTTTACTAGTTATTTTAGTATTATTTGCTAACTTGATTTATTATCATTATTAGTATTAGTATTATGTATGACTTGTAGACTCTTATTGCTTATATTTAATTATTTTAAATTATTACTAATGGGTAGTATTATTATTTTCATTCCAAGCCCAATAAGCTCAAGCCCATTATCCTTTTCATTTCATTTTATTTTCTTTTTATTCTAAGCCCACATGAGCTAAGCCCACATGCCCAATATTTATTTTCTTATTTCTCCATATTTCTTATTTCTTTTAATTAAAGCCCAAAACCCATTATCATGAGACCCTTACCCATTAACCCTAAATCCAATCTTAATCCTAATTCAAATCTATAATTTCAAATCTAAACCAAATCTCTTTGAGATTTTTAGCAACCTTCAATTCTTATCCTATCTTACTAAATTAAGCCATTTAAATCTAATTAGAATTCATATTTCTAAAATATCTTATATCCTATATAAACACCCAAACCCCTTTTTCTCTTCTTCCTCAAGAGAAACCCTAATCCAATTCTCCCCACTTTCATCTTTCTCTTCTCCTCCAAACTCTTTTCTCTTCTACTTCCAAAAGAAAATCCTGGCCCAACTCTACTCATCTCCTTCCTTTTTCTCCTCATGAACAAACGATCTTGAAGTACAAATTGAGGAGCATGTTAGGGGATCACAAATCAAGTAAGTAATTTATTTTATTAAATTTATTTTATCAAAATTTATTTGATATAATTGTTTATTAAAATCATGTCTCATTATAATCTCCATGAATATGTTTATACATCAAAACTCAACATTAAAATCCAATCTAAAATCCCACTAAAAATTTGATGAAGATCAAATAATTTATATTTCCATACTTTTAAAGTTTTTATAAAGGATTTAAAGGAAAATTAAATAAAGAAAAAAAAAACAAAACAAGAGAAAAAAAAAAAAGAAGCAAATTTCTAGCCCTGCTCTCGGCCAATGGCCGAGAGCAGGAGCGCACCTCCTTCACCCTTGGGTGCACAGTGGGCTGGGCGGCCCACTGTGCACACTCCCGCATTATTAAAAAGAGAAAAAAAAAATTTAAAAAGGGCCGGACCAGACCCGGCCTGGCATGGGCGGGCCTGGCCCGGGTCTGGCCGGGCTGGGCTGCACCAGATAGCCCAGAGAGAAAAAAAAAAAGAGAAAAGAAAAGAAAAAGAAAACTCTGAACTGGGCCTGGGCCTGAGGGCCTGGCCTGAGGGCAAAATAAAAGGAAAAGAAAAGAAGAAAGAAAGAGAAAGAATTTGTATATTTAATTAATTGATTAAAAATATCAAAATAAAATAGAGAAAAATATAAATAATATTTTATAACACTTTTACTTTCTATGATAAAGTTTTAGACACATAGCAACATGAAATTAAATTCAAATCCCCCACTTTAAAATCATTTCTCCTTAATGATAAATCTAGAACCGTTAAGTACTTTAATAATTTAAAGCCTATTAAAAATCCAACAAAAATTAGAATTGGTTTAAATTAAATCTACTAAATTCATTAAACCTAAAGCATCATATCTCCAACTCCCAAACTACTTAACCAAGATTTAAACTCCTTAAAATATTCTTGTAAAAATCTAACAATTTCTATTGAATAATTCATGTAGATTTATCAAGGCCTTGTAATTTCAGTGCTCAGGACTTGGATGGATCTCAGGTGAGTGTTTCCTCTTCCTTCTATAATTCTATATTGTGAGTGTTTTCCTTCTTTGATTTATTTTGTGAGTGTTCATTCTTATGTATTTATCGTTGTTGGAATGCTTTACTTGTTGCCTTCATCATTTTAGGTAACTTTCTATATTATTTTTTCAGTTTGATGATTTGTACCAGTTCATGAGACATATATGATTGTCCACTTTATTCATGTAGATGATATCTACTTGTAGTAGCTTCCTGTGTTGGTAGTTTAGCGTTGTTGGCTTAGGCCTAGTTTTGATATACCTTTAGACTGTGACTTGACTCGATCTATTGATTGGATAAATCAAGTACATAGTTGAGCATCAGATATATATATGGATCTTGTATTTAGACATTGAGATATTAGAGCGATATCATTTCATGAATAGATGATTACTGTTTTAGACTGGGACTAATTGTAAAGGAACTTGGACTGTACACTAGGTTGATCTTATGTTGGATTGGTTCGTGATTGTAGTTTACAATCTACAGTTTATCTGAACAATTATTAGACTTAATATTCCTTGCTTGGTGATAATTCAGTTAAGAATTTATTCGGGTATTTGAGGACAGAAGATATATTTCATGTAGAGTACTTCTCAGACTTGTTATTCTTTCATTGGTAATAACTTAGGTGATGATTCATTCGGATATTGATGATAGACTTGTTATGATGTTACCTTACTAAGAGATTGGATTACTTGATGTTTGGATCAGTATAAGGACTTAGTTGGAGTATGGATTGATCTGGGATTTATGTTATTTACATTGAATAATGATCAGTAATCAGATATGACTGTATTGGTTGAGTTGTGATTTAGATTGATCTTGAGGTAGAGGTTATCCAGAATTTATATCCTTTATATTGGAGTCTGACTTGTATTAAGATGAGATATATCAACTGATTAGATTATAGAGTATGATGAGTTGTTGGTATTGACTCATGAGTGGACTGATTCTAGACTGCAGTTATTTGAGGATGTTTCCTATTTAATATGATTGTGGTATGTGTTTGACTTGTTGATCTCGAGGACATACAATGTACTTCATGTTTAGTTTTTGATTACTTCAGTTAGTAGAGATAGAGTTGTTATGAGAGTGATCTCATTGATATTGGTGATTATAATATATGTTCAGAGTTTTATGATAGCTATTGATCGATCTGATTATTGATGACTTAGAGGATGGATATGAGTTGATTCCATACTTGGACTGGATTATTCTATTCTTGACAGTAGGTCATTACTCAGCCTGAATATCTTGTCTTACCTGTGAAACCTGACTGGTTATTCTTTATATATATACCTGACAACTATCATGTTCATGTTACTGAAATTTGCTGGAAAATATTATTACACGGTAACAACACCCGCATGTTCACTTGTTACATATATTCCTGTTATACCGGTATCCTGTTACTTGACATGTTATACTCCTGTTATACCGGTACCCTGACTTTCACATGTTGATATTGTTACCGTGACACCACTGAGTCATCCCAGAGATTTAAGTAACATGCATATTAAATAATCTTGATAAACTAAAACATGATAACAAACAACTTGCACTGGGATTGGGGAGATTGATGGAGGAGACAGCGTCCGTATTTTGGGTGGACCTAGGATTTAGGTTGCGCAGCCGAAAGAGGGTTCCACTGCAGGGTTCCCGTGGGGTGACTGGCACCCCGTCATGTTTCCTGTTATACATGTTATACATGTACCTGTTCCTGTTTACATGTTCCTGACTACCTTGCGGTAGGTCCTGGTTCAGCGCCAGGAGTCTGGGCCGTGGTCCCGGGTATGCACGGGACCCACCTAAAGCATGGACAATGTCTCCAACCGATCAGTTTCAATAACTTAAGGGCATCGATTGGCATGTGTGGTAGGCGTAGTATGGGATGCGTCTATTACATGTGACAATTGGTGTTCGCTGACATAATTAATAATAAACTGTTGATGCCTTGTGACTGACTGTAATTACCTGATTGTATATTTATATATCACTATGTCAGACATATGATTGTAACCAGGACCAGATTATTATAACCAGGACCAGATTTATGACCAGACTTGGATGCCAACCTAGTGACATGTGATAGATTACACGCCTTGACATTGATTGCATATTTACAGTTGTGCCATTTGTTTACTACCTGTATTCATGTTTTATCATATGTGTATTACTGTTCAGCTTTTTATCTTGTTATTTAGCCTTTTCTATTTACTGTTTCTTTTACTACTGATTATGCACATTGTTTCTTCTGCACGAGTTCTTTCCCCTTTACACACACACTCATTATGGTCGCATTCTGACGACCCTGGATTTGCACGTCCAGCTATTGGACGATTGTTCTAATGTGCAGGTGTTCGATGAGACGGCACGCCTTGCGAGGAGCTTGGGTCCTCTCCTCTTGATCCTGGTATACTTGCATTTCATTCTTGTTATTATTCTTTGATTCCTGTATATCACCTTTGACTTCTATTCAGCTATCATTTTCTTCCCGTTATTCATTGCTATCATGTGTGGTCTTATATGTATTACTGCAGTGTTCATTGATCATTATGCTTCCGATTTATAGCTTGTTCAGGTTACAATCGAGGCTTAGCGCGTATACGAGGGGTATTTTACCTCGCGTATATGCGTCGCCATAACGTCTCCGTATCTTTAAGATCGGGGCGTTACAGAGTGGTATCAGAGCCTAGGTTTTCGACTTGCGATCTTGAATTTTGACTCTTGTTTCGCAGGAGAGAACCTAATTCCTACCGGTTACCTGGGACAAGTTACAATTACACTGCAATATACATATACTATTCACATGATAATATTGACTCCCTTTGGAATTGATCGTCCCCCTTTGGAATTCCATTCTTGATCTGTTGATATCCATGATTCCAACACTTCTTTTAGAGTGATTTGGATGTCCATCTTGATTTCATCCTTCTTTCCTATTTGTTTCTCCTAATTCCATCTCTTGAGATTGGTTACTCCTTATTGAAGCCGGTAGCAAAAATCAGAGCGCGCAGCGGAAGCGTGGTGAAGTCTTGATGCAGTGAGAAGTGGTGTGGAAGCTTCATTTTCTTCCTAATTTGATTTTTTTATCATTCCCCGCTTTATTGAAATTTCGAGGACGAAATTTTTATTAAGGTGGGTAGAATGTAATATCTCTAGTCTAATAATACTGTATTTTTATTTTTCTACAAGAATTTATTTTATTTTACTAGTTATTTTAGTATTATTTGCTAACTTGATTTATTATCATTATTAGTATTAGTATTATGTATGACTTGTAGACTCTTATTGCTTATATTTAATTATTTTAAATATTACTAATGGGTAGTATTATTATTTTCATTCCAAGCCCAATAAGCTCAAGCCCATTATCCTTTTCATTTCATTTTATTTTCTTTTTATTCTAAGCCCACATGAGCTAAGCCCACATGCCCAATATTTATTTTCTTATTTCTCCATATTTCTTATTTCTTTTAATTAAAGCCCAAAACCCATTATCATGAGACCCTTACCCATTAACCCTAAATCCAATCTTAATCCTAATTCAAATCTATAATTTCAAATCTAAACCAAATCTCTTTGAGATTTTTAGCAACCTTCAATTCTTATCCTATCTTACTAAATTAAGCCATTTAAATCTAATTAGAATTCATATTTCTAAAATATCTTATATCCTATATAAACACCCAAACCCCTTTTTCTCTTCTTCCTCAAGAGAAACCCTAATCCAATTCTCCCCACTTTCATCTTTCTCTTCTCCTCCAAACTCTTTTTCTCTTCTACTTCCAAAAGAAAATCCTGGCCCAACTCTACTCATCTCCTTCCTTCTTTTCTCCTCATGAACAAACGATCTTGAAGTACAAATTGAGGAGCATGTTAGGGGATCACAAATCAAGTAAGTAATTTATTTTATTAAAATTTATTTTATCAAAATTTATTTGATATAAATTGTTTATTAAAATCATGTCTCATTATAATCTCCATGAATATGTTTATACATCAAAACTCAACATTAAAATCCAATCTAAAATCCCACTAAAAATTTGATGAAGATCAAATAATTTATATTTCCATACTTTTAAAGTTTTTATAAAGGATTTAAAGGAAAATTAAATAAAGAAAAAAAAAACAAAACAAGAGAAAAAAAAAAAAGAAGCAAATTTCTAGCCCTGCTCTCGGCCAATGGCCGAGAGCAGGAGCGCACCTCCTTCACCCTTGGGTGCACAGTGGGCTGGGCGGCCCACTGTGCACACTCCCGCATTATTAAAGAGAAAAAAAAAATTTAAAAAGGGCCGGACCAGACCCGGCCTGGCATGGGCGGGCCTGGCCCGGGTCTGGCCGGGCTGGGCTGCACCAGATAGCCCAGAGAGAAAAAAAAAAGAGAAAAGAAAAGAAAAAGAAAACTCTGAACTGGGCCTGGGCCTGAGGGCCTGGCCTGAGGGCAAAATAAAAGGAAAAGAAAAGAAGAAAGAAAGAGAAAGAATTTGTATATTTAATTAATTGATTAAAAATATCAAAATAAAATAGAGAAAAATATAAATAATATTTTATAACACTTTTACTTTCTATGATAAAGTTTTAGACACATAGCAACATGAAATTAAATTCAAATCCCCCACTTTAAAATCATTTCTCCTTAATGATAAATCTAGAACCGTTAAGTACTTTAATAATTTAAAGCCTATTAAAAATCCAACAAAAATTAGAATTGGTTTAAATTAAATCTACTAAATTCATTAAACCTAAAGCATCATATCTCCAACTCCCAAACTACTTAACCAAGATTTAAACTCCTTAAAATATTCTTGTAAAAATCTAACAATTTCTATTGAATAATTCATGTAGATTTATCAAGGCCTTGTAATTTCAGTGCTCAGGACTTGGATGGATCTCAGGTGAGTGTTTCCTCTTCCTTCTATAATTCTATATTGTGAGTGTTTTCCTTCTTTGATTTATTTTGTGAGTGTTCATTCTTATGTATTTATCGTTGTTGGAATGCTTTACTTGTTGCCTTCATCATTTTAGGTAACTTTCTATTATATTTTTTCAGTTTGATGATTTGTACCAGTTCATGAGACATATATGATTGTCCACTTTATTCATGTAGATGATATCTACTTGTAGTAGCTTCCTGTGTTGGTAGTTTAGCGTTGTTGGCTTAGGCCTAGTTTTGATATACCTTTAGACTGTGACTTGACTCGATCTATTGATTGGATAAATCAAGTACATAGTTGAGCATCAGATATATATATATGGATCTTGTATTTAGACATTGAGATATTAGAGCGATATCATTTCATGAATAGATGATTACTGTTTTAGACTGGGACTAATTGTAAAGGAACTTGGACTGTACACTAGGTTGATCTTATGTTGGATTGGTTCGTGATTGTAGTTTACAATCTACAGTTTATCTGAACAATTATCAGACTTAATATTCCTTGCTTGGTGATAATTCAGTTAAGAATTTATTCGGGTATTTGAGGACAGAAGATATATTTCATGTAGAGTACTTCTCAGACTTGTTATTCTTTCATTGGTAATAACTTAGGTGATGATTCATTCGGATATTGATGATAGACTTGTTATGATGTTACCTTACTAAGAGATTGGATTACTTGATGTTTGGATCAGTATAAGGACTTAGTTGGAGTATGGATTGATCTGGGATTTATGTTATTTACATTGAATAATGATCAGTAATCAGATATGACTGTATTGGTTGAGTTGTGATTTAGATTGATCTTGAGGTAGAGGTTATCCAGAATTTATATCCTTTATATTGGAGTCTAACTTGTATTAAGATGAGATATATCAACTGATTAGATTATAGAGTATGATGAGTTGTTGGTATTGACTCATGAGTGGACTGATTCTAGACTGCAGTTATTTGAGGATGTTTCCTATTTAATATGATTGTGGTATGTGTTTGACTTGTTGATCTCGAGGACATACAATGTACTTCATGTTTAGTTTTTGATTACTTCAGTTAGTAGAGATAGAGTTGTTATGAGAGTGATCTCATTGATATTGGTGATTATAATATATGTTCAGAGTTTTATGATAGCTATTGATCGATCTGATTATTGATGACTTAGAGGATGGATATGAGTTGATTCCATACTTGGACTGGATTATTCTATTCTTGACAGTAGGTCATTACTCAGCCTGAATATCTTGTCTTACCTGTGAAACCTGACTGGTTATTCTTTATATATATACCTGACAACTATCATGTTCATGTTACTGAAATTTGCTGGGAAAATATTATTACACGGTAACAACACCCGCATGTTCACTTGTTACATATATTCCTGTTATACCGGTATCCTGTTACTTGACATGTTATACTCCTGTTATACCGGTACCCTGACTTTCACATGTTGATATTGTTACCGTGACACCACTGAGTCATCCCAGAGATTTAAGTAACATGCATATTAAATAATCTTGATAAACTAAAACATGATAACAAACAACTTGCACTGGGATTGGGGAGATTGATGGAGGAGACAGCGTCCGTATTTTGGGTGGACCTAAGATTTAGGTTGCGCAGCCGAAAGAGGGTTCCACTGCAGGGTTCCCGTGGGGTGACTGGCACCCCGTCATGTTTCCTGTTATACATGTTATACATGTACCTGTTCCTGTTTACATGTTCCTGACTACCTTGCGGTAGGTCCTGGTTCAGCGCCAGGAGTCTGGGCCGTGGTCCCGGGTATGCACGGGACCCACCTAAAGCATGGACAATGTCTCCAACCGATCAGTTTCAATAACTTAAGGGCATCGATTGGCATGTGTGGTAGGCGTAGTATGGGATGCGTCTATTACATGTGACAATTGGTGTTCGCTGACATAATTAATAATAAACTGTTGATGCCTTGTGACTGACTGTAATTACCTGATTGTATATTTATATATCACTATGTCAGACATATGATTGTAACCAGGACCAGATTATTATAACCAGGACCAGATTTATGACCAGACTTGGATGCCAACCTAGTGACATGTGATAGATTACACGCCTTGACATTGATTGCATATTTACAGTTGTGCCATTTGTTTACTACCTGTATTCATGTTTTATCATATGTGTATTACTGTTCAGCTTTTTATCTTGTTATTTAGCCTTTTCTATTTACTGTTGCTTTTACTACTGATTATGCACATTGTTTCTTCTGCACGAGTTCTTTCCCCTTTACACACACACTCATTATGGTCGCATTCTGACGACCCTGGATTTGCACGTCCAGCTATTGGACGATTGTTCTAATGTGCAGGTGTTCGATGAGACGGCACGCCTTGCGAGGAGCTTGGGTCCTCTCCTCTTGATCCTGGTATACTTGCATTTCATTCTTGTTATTATTCTTTGATTCCTGTATATCACCTTTGACTTCTATTCAGCTATCATTTTCTTCCCGTTATTCATTGCTATCATGTGTGGTCTTATATGTATTACTGCAGTGTTCATTGATCATTATGCTTCCGATTTATAGCTTGTTCAGGTTACAATCGAGGCTTAGCGCGTATACGAGGGGTATTTTACCTCGCGTATATGCGTCGCCATAACGTCTCCGTATCTTTAAGATCGGGGCGTTACTTATGTTTATAATAAATGAACTTTCAAGACATTATTGTACTTGTTTTTGAATGCTGGAATAAATTGTGAACTTTATGTTTTGATTTACTACATTGAGGCTTAGCGTATTTTAATTCAGAATACGTCGCTGAATCTTGTCACGTACCCAATCTTGTGTATTTTGGGAAGCGGGGCGTGACATCTCCTCTAAAATATAGACTCCATCTCAATACAATAACTTAGATTTCGGCTAAATCAGCCTACTTATAAATCTCATTTTCATCATATAGTTCATTCCAAGGTCCATCAAATAAACATATACATAAGAGTGCTTCCTTGATATAATATTCTAACTAACAGTGACTAATAACATCAGAGTTTATAAAAAGAATCATATTCTATAATAAGTACATATGTCATCTCAGGAGAACATCCTTGCAGCTCTAAGTCAGACCTTCGCCTTGCCGTGACCTGAAAATATCAATCTGTGATGGGGCGAGCTCAACAGCTCAGCGAGTGAAGTCATTCAAAATAGAGTTTATATTATAATACGATTGTAATTCAAGTATGATGCAGTTGAACAATGTCTAAAACCAGTTTCAATACTTTCTACTTATGGTTGATACTGTAGCTTATGAATCATAAACTCTTTCTATTATCTGATACTTTCTATATGTATTCCTCTGGGTACACGTGACCAATATTTCATTAACATATAATCTCAATGATTTTGCAATACTTGACCTACTTGTTAGTCTTTTGTAATCACCTCTCATGTTTCTAGTTTGTAACATGTTCGTATTTCATATATAGTTATGGTCACAGCACAACACTTGGAGAACCTAATCATAGCACAACTCTTGGAGAGCCTAATCTTACTCACTAAATTAGTTATACTTCAATATTGCACTTACCCCAATATACATATGACACCACACACTACTCATGATAGTATCTAATTATAACTATGTGTTCATACATAAAGAAATAAGAGACACTCACATCCATATACTAGATATCACAACAATCTATTTACCCGATGTCATAAACAACTATATGCATACACTAGGTGCCATACACATTAACATTCTTAATTTGAATATCATAAACGATCATATCCATATACCGGATATCATTACAATCATATGCATAAACTAGGTGCCATACCTATTACCATCCTTAATTCGGATATCATAACAATCATATCCATATACCAGATATCATAAACAATCATATGCATATACTAGGTGCCATACCTATTAACATCCTTAATTCGGATATCATAACAATCATATCCATATACTGAATATCATAAACAATCATATCTATAAACCGGATATCATAAACAATCATTCAAGCATACTTCAGTAAAATAATATCAATACTCCCCTTCGATCACCTCCGGTTCAACCCGGTCCCTTCCTCTGAAATAATAAATAACAATAATACTCCCCTTCGGTCACCTCCGGTTAAACCTGGTCCCTTCCTCCAATACAATAAATAACAACAATACTCCCTTCGGTCACCTCCGGTTAAACCTGGTCCCTTCCTCCAATACAATACATGACATCATATACATACTTATGCACATTTCTTATCATAAAGACATTCACATACATACCGATGTGTCACACAGTCAAGTTCATGCGATTTCATTTCTTAAGTCGTTAGTTTTGAGGAATTCTTATCATATTTAAGAGGCAACACACACATAATGCATTCAACTTAATGATCCCCAATATCGTACCCGTCAAGTTCTGATTCGTAGTACCAGTATTCGCTTTTCCTAATCATAATACTTATTCACCTTTTACCATTTAGTTAACATTTGGGATCCATTATCATTTCTCTCTTTTATCCTCAGGTAGACTGACTATTGGTTATTGGTTACAACTTGATTTAATTCTGAATTTTCTCATCACTTCTGCTACAAGTGATAGTTACACGACAATTTTGATATCACATGAATTATTAACACTTTGATATTATAATTATCCTTTTTTTAATCAAAAACTGATTATAGTACTTTTATTTGGCACGGCCCAAGGTTAACCCCAAATTCCACCATTGCTGATTATATAGTTAATGATTCACAGCTTTCTTTATTTCTATTAATTACGAGCCAAATCATCCTCTGCATTCACATGTGAATTCAACCGCATAACATATGCATACATACTTATATGCATATCACTTACTAATATTGGATGTCTAATCACATTAACGTGACGCTCAATCTTTCGTCCGTATCACAAACTTTCATTTATTAAGGTAATTATCTAACTCTTACTGGTTAGATATAATCGGTGTCACTATAAAGATGTAACTTCCAAACCTAATAGAGGATTCCGATGTTCTAACAAATCAATTACAAGGATACCCGAAAGTCTCCGGTGTATAGAGTAGGCATAACAAAATACTAGTTCAATACTATCGGTATTTATTTTGTTGATATCGTATTATCCATCATAATCGATATACTTAAATTAAGTTGTCAGATTTCCTCAATACTGACTCTAACTGGTTTTTACCAGTTTAATTACTCACTTGATACTTATACACTATCATCGGTCACCCATTATCTGATAATCATCAGACTTGATCTTATTCAGTAGTTTTTCATTAATAATTATTAATTGCTAAAAGGTATAATTTCTACTTATGAGTCCTGATTCAAAGGTTTTATTTTTTCACCCCTTATCAGTTTCGATGAATATTAGTTATTTATCCATCAAATTGCTTTCAGTTGCTACCGATTAACAACTTAATCGATATATATAAATATGTAGGCCATCAGCTGACCCTTGCTGCCTCAAGTGTGCTAGTTAATACACAAGATCACGTTATAAGTATAAATATATCATGAAACAAAACAAATATAAAAACAATATTCGCAAGATCAATACTCAACATACTACATAATATTTGAGTATCCCGTGTACTTAGCTTAACAATAAACTTTTGATGTTCAATTTATTTATCAAGCATGTCCGGTAGAGTTAGGAATTCAGTTGCTCTAATTCAGTTCGTTATCAATTACTTTGATCAGTTCCATCATCATCGGTTCACGTTCACAGTTGCTAATTAACCGAAATGTTCCGATCCCATCTGATTTATCAATTTTAACAAAACCTTCAATACTTTAACCAGTACGCTATTTCTATCATACTGCATCAATTACATATATCCCATTTAACAGAGTTTTCTATATCACGGTCACATCAAGTTACTCGAAGATAACAATTTCATTTGCTTAATTTAATCTAATATCAACTTCGGATTCTGCTTATACCAGCATCAACATAACCGTATCTATAATTATCCAATCATGGTTGATGGATCTCAAGTGATCTTTTATCTTAACTGATTTTTAATTATCTCTTATTAAAAAATAAACATTCATGATATGTAATCGATTTCCCGTTGTCACTGTTTAATCTACTCACAGGGTATACCGGTGTTAACCAATTACCATCCGATTATTATTATCCATAACTATTACTTTCATAACAGATTGGACATCACTTGCATATAATATCAATCTTCATTTAACTATCATCATTATTATATTAATAATCAGTTTACATGCAATCACAGTGTGTAATAGAATCGGAGGCAAACTTTACCTACTTAATGATTTTCAGGTTGAGTGACATCAATATTCATCACAGACAGGTAGATGGTATTAATCAAAATTTATACTTTGTCATTTCTATCAGAACCCATTACTTAATTGTTCGATTCTCAATCCTAGTAAATACTCGCAACATATACATGATGCTTAGAATTCCACAAACACATAAGTTATGTGGCATATGTTTATGTGCAACCATTTTAATACACTTACAGGCTCTTAATGGTCATGTTATACGAACTTTAAATAACAATTCTCAATTTGGTATCATACCCATGTTATGTTCTCACACACATATATGTAACATATCCGTGATTCATTATTCGGATACGCTATTTGGATTTCGGGTCCATAACACCAATTCACTTTTACAATAACTGTCACAATCATCCTTTTAATGATGTAATCTCTTAGTTCCAATGAATCAATATTAACAATAATTTCCAATAACAATTATTTCTAAATTGGGAAAAAACAGACTTGAGTTAGGACTTTCACTCACCGGATATACCGATAAATTCTGAACACCTAATACCGTATACTGATAATAAGATGTGTAACTCTCGTTTTCACAATCACAACGGCTCAAGAATCGTCTGAATCCGACTTCGGATGGCCAAGATATCGTTCGGAAACCAAAACCAATATAAAAAATTAGATACGTAATAACTGAAAGTTTTCAGGGGGTTGTTTGTAATTTTTCAGGGCCCCAAAATAATTATTCAATTTTACAGGTGCTAAAATGAAATTTACCTTATTTAAAGGATAGGTTGGGTCTTAATGGGTTCGGGTTTGGGTTGAACCCGAAACCCAAACCCATATGGGTTTCTTCCCATAACGGAGCTGTTGCTGCTGCTCGCGACGCCCGCCGCCGCGTTCACGCCCGCGCGGCTGCCTCATCGGCCACCGGCGCCGCTACGACGCCCTTGGCCGCCGGAGGGCCCCACACACACACACACAGAGAGAGAGAGAGAGAGAGAGATGGGTGGGGGCGCGTTGCTCCCCCACGCCGCCGGCCCGTCGCCGGCCTCCAGCGCCGTTGTCGCCTGGCTGCCGGCCACTTGCCACAAAGAGAGAGGATGAGAGAGAGAGAAGATGAAAGTGAGAGAAAGAGAGAGGGAAGATGAGAGTTTTATCTCTCTCTCCCCCCACCTACTCCCACCTACTGCCCATTCGTCCCATACTCCTCCCATACCCCAATAAACAAATTCTTATTTTTATTTTCTTTTTCTTTCTTTCTTCATCTCCCCAAATCATTAATACAATTATAATTAGGAATAAATACCAATACCCGGTATTTATACGAGTATTTCATGCAGTATTTTCATTCATGTACTCTCATATATTTTTCTGTATTCCGCTATTCATAATGATTTATAAAAGTTAAAATCCATTCCGTGATTTCCACAATGAATTACCCAAAATTATTTAATACGAAAATAATTAGTTTAAAAATCATAAGAATTCGTAGAAAAATATTTTAATCCAATGAAAATATTTTAGCTCAGAGTTTACCAATCTGGGTATTACACCAGCTATGGTGCTAACGGGTTACTAGACGCTTATCTCCCAAGATACAACACTTCTTCACGATATTTCGATAGCACTACCAAATCACCGTACAGTCGAACCATAGTTAACCAGTACCTTCACAGGATTATTAAAGCCGTAGGACCAACACAAATTTCAGGGAGAATATTTGTCTTTACTTTGGAGGAACACCCAGTGTAGAGAAAGAATGGAGATAGAAGAATATTTTTCTTGGAAGTTACAGATTCAGACAACAATTCTCCTAAAGAATCTGTTGAATTTTCTGAGCCTTCTTTCAGAATGAATCTGTTGGAAGTTGCTCCGGAATACGAGTTGCAGAATTTTCACTTCCTGTTGGAAGTCACTTCTGAATCTGAGTTGCAGAAGTCCCACTTCGGAATGCAGAGGAAGAAACTTGTTTTCCTTTTCTGTATTGTTGCTTGTCTGTTTCTGTGTTCTGAAAAAAGCGCTATTTATAGCGCTACGGAAGGGGTAAATCTGTCCGTTCCTAACTGAACGGTTGCAACAGCTCGGTCTGAACCGTTACAACGATTCATTTAAGACAGAAACCTCCCAACCGTTCGCGGCGGTTCCTGTCAGCCGTTGCACAGTTTCAGTTCAGATCCGGATGGCGGATCGGGTACGATCCGCTATAACTCATACCCGTGAGACCCTGTTCAAAATGAACCGGACCGGGTAGGGAACCCAAGCCCGGCCCCGGCCCCGGCGCCAGCTAGCACGCGCGTGTGGGCATGATTTTCCCCTAATCGCGCGCGAAAACTCCAAGTACCCAAAGGGCACACCCTTTGTTCCCATTTTCTCTATTTAAAAACTTCAAACTTCCATTCCATGACTAATGTAGGACTAAATACTTTTACCTGCCTTTAGTCCCATTTTGGCTTTTGAATTATGCAAACTTTAGACTTGAATATCTCATTCATTCGAAGTCGGAGTTGAACATGTGAATATACCACGTTCATCCCCAATGGAAGGAGAACACACTCTAACCATTATCCAATTGATTTTATCAACGGATCTCGCCGTAATTCAACTCAAAGATTCACATTTAATTCGTCATATTTCCCAACATGTATATCCACATGGCACCTTGTATGATACCATTAGTTATTATTTCTAATTTCCTATTAATCAAACCAATATTGTATAATCACATGAAGTATCGATTCCAAATACCGGTTCAAAATTAGAATTTTGATTTACACGGACTTATTTCAAATAATTAATATTTAACTTGTTAATTCCAAAACTTCAATAATTTGGGTGTTACACATTGTCCCACAAATAATAACTTGTAAACCAATTACTCACTTCTCTTCCAAATAATTTTCAAGTATCATTTATTTCGTAGAAATCTATTAGAGTTTATTTTCCTCACTTAATTACCTCAATATTGCAGTCTCATAATTTATTAAGTCCATTGTTATATTATAAATTAAAACTTGAAAATTATGGTGCTAATTACTGGTTATCATCTCATAATTAGATATTAGAGTGTTAAGTGGGATTTTAAAATTTTGGCCTATTACATCGCGTCCTAACTCTCACTCCCTCAGATCGACCATAATTAAACAAATTCAACAAGCCACACAAGCACACAGAAAAGACAAGATACAAAATTAAATGTGTTTATCAATGTGTTTATTACAAATATATTATTACAAAATAGTATAAGCATGGGGTACAAATGTCAACATGACGGCTGTTATCTTCGCCTATCACTCGATCCCAACCCAATCCTACCTGAGAAGCAATGTCTGCTCAGCTCAAAGTGCAGATCTTGCACTACTCAGATGGAATCATAATAGTGATCATTCAGTTGCACCACCTCCACTTGCACATCCGCAACCTCACGCTCGCGTCAAACAAATCCAGCTCCAATTGCTGAACCTTCCCTCTAAGCTCGAGCTTTTCTTCAACCGGCGATAGGAGCGAGTCGATCATTGATTGCCTCTCAAGAATGATATCGCGCAAACTCGAGGCATCCTCCATTGCTTGCTTCAGTCCTTCAGCTTTTCCAGAAGGGTCTTGGAGAGTTCAAGTTTCTCCTTCCTTAGCTCTTCAGAGCCTCAGATAGCTTGAGCTTCTCCTTCTTTTGCTCCTTTAATTGTCGGGCCTACGCCGACCACTTGTCCATCAATTTGGACAGCTGGTCCTGGAGGTCGCTTGCCTCAGACCGATGACAATTCAACTTGCGGTCCAGCTGATGGATAAGATAATCATGCAGTGTAAGATACATGCCGAGAGGAAGGTCAGCATCGATCGGAAGTGACTCATCACCACTCTGTCATGTAAAGCGCAAGAGAGATAGACTTGTATAGTTCCGGAAGGATTCAAGCCCGAATCTGAATACAAGATCCATTCTGTTGAAGTTGATCCATATTATTTGATCAGCACGATTTTGTCATATTTTTATGCCCATATTTATCTATCATTTGTTTATAAATAATGCTACTCGGGTATTTTTAGTGGTGTTTTACAGAGTGAGCTATCAAAAGGAAACTGGATCAAAAGCGTACTCCGGAGACTGTAGAATGTGCAACAGGAGATTTAAGGCGAGATGAGAGGCTTGGCACTGCTGGAGCTGTTCTACCACGCTCAAAATGGACACCATATAAATCTGCAATTTGGAGAAGTTTAAAGCCACTTGGGACAAAACGCAATTTTGTAAAGTTCAGGGGCTTTAGTACAATTTGACATTGATGGCTCTTCTTTATAATTAAATAAATTTTGTGGACTTTTATGTAAAATAACCAAAACCCTAAGTCTATAAATAGCCATGTGAGGCTAGGGTTTTGGGGAGAGGCTATCTCTCACCATCAGAATTTTCCGAAAACACTCGCAAAGTAACCTCTGAGCAAGAGCAGCGTCCGGAATATTTCTGAAACCATTCTCTTTTCTCAAGGAAATCAACTTTCCTGAGGATGTTCATCCTTCCGAAGTCAGTTCTCCCTACTTGAGCTAGACAACCTCTGCAACAGCTTCCATCAAATTCAGCTTATATTTGCAGAGTCCTTTGCGCCACCAGGTCATTTGATATTTCAAACATGATTTACGATCCCTATATCACCGCGAGCAGTTACAAAAAATAGCAGATATCACTCCCCCTCCTCCCCATGGTTTTTCCCAAATTGGGTTTTCACATAAAACCTGAGTCTTTGTGGTTGTTTTTCTACTTTCTCTTAGATCCAGGTTACTAATTGAAGCGTAGATAAATCCTTCTGGGAATTTATCCCAATATTTTTTCTGTGCTTTCATTGAGATCTGAGTTCAAACGCTCAGATTTCTCCCCTACCAAATCCTTCTCAAAAAGCCTCTCTAACAAATATGGCCCCAAAAAAATAGCCGACTATTGGCGAAAGGACCACCTCCAAGGGCAAATCTGTTACAACCGCTGGGGACATCCCGAGCAGCTCAGCCTTATCACAGAAGATATTGTCTCCACGCCTTCGCACGAGGCAACTAGAGACATCCACTCGCCGTTAACTTACGAAGCTCAACTCCTCCAAATGTTCACTGACATGGAGGAATTGGCCAGGCAGCAAGCTCTGTTTAACTGCGAGCGGGGCCAAGCAAAGCAAGATCAAGAAACCACAGCCCGAGCACGGGAGGAGATGAAACGCCTAAACTAAATGACCAACTCCTCGCCCAAATCGCGACCCTCCAGAACACCCGAGTACTGCTTCCATCACAAGAAAGGCCTGCAACCACGGAGGCCACAAGCGGCGAACAATCTGAAAGTCAGAGTCATCGCAGAACAGCCTCCCCTACTACATCAAAGCAATCCAATGGCAGTTCGAGTTTTCCTCATCCCCGTATGAAGGATAGACCTGATCCTTCTCGGAGGAAAACCAAGGAGTTCATCCGCGTCCAAGATCTCGACAAGCTTGTACAAAAGCAAGTGGACGGAGCAATTATTCCACAACTCTGCAGGTCCAGGGTCGTTGGCACTGATTCATCGAATTCTCCTTTCTCTGAGGACATACTAGAATATGAATTTCCCAAGAAGTTTATGATTTCAACCTTTGATTTCTACTCCGGTCAGAGCGATCCGGTTCAACATCTCAGCCAATATCAAGATAAGATAGTGATTCATTCCAAAAATGACTCTATCTTGTGCCAGATCTTCTCCTCCAGCTTGAAGGGGGTAGCCTCTGACTGGTTCTACTCCTTTCCGCGACGCTCAATCCACAGCTTCGGAGATCTCACCAAGTTTTTTCTCACTCAATACTCTTCCCATCAGGAGTTCAAGCAAACAATCATCACCTCCTCTCTGTTAAGATGAGCCCCTCTAATAATCTCAAGATATATATTGCCTACTTTCAGAATCAGCTGGCCAAAGTATACAATTGCAGCGAAGAGCTTTCGCACTCGCATTCATCAGAGGGCTATAAATCACTCACCCATAGTATATGCATCTAGTGAAATACAATGTCACAGATTGGAGTGAGATCTTATACCGAGCCCAATCATACATCCAATTGGAGGAAACAATGAAATACTCCGCCAACCCATCTTTCAGCCGCGACGACAGTACAAAATCGAAGCCACAGCACGGAGGCCCCTCCATTGCCTTCCAGGGTCACGAACAGGTCGCTCTTAAGAAGCAACAGTTCTCGCACCCTCAGCAGAGCCAATCCCAGGCGTACCAAATATCCGATAGCTTTATCTCACTGAAGCTCCTAATCCAGATGTCCTCGAAGCCATCAAGAGACAACCCTGGGTGAAGCGTTCGAAGGCAAAAATACACGACCTTGCTCATCCCAGAGTGAGAGACTATTATTCCTTCCCCGATAGCCAGGGGAATCGAACTTCTCAATATTGATCCCTCCGTAAGTATCTTGAAGATCTTATCCAGCAGGGCTATCTCTGAGAATACATCCTTGCACATTGATTAGTCTACAATTCTACATTATTATATCGCATTTCCCCACCAATTTATGAATAAAATGTCGGTCTAAACCGTGTTTTGGTCTCTCTTGCAGGTAAATCAAGAGTTTAAGGGCAAAGGAGTAATAAGAGCTTAATTAAACCCATTTTTTGGGTAATTAAATCCACATTACTTGGAGGCCAAGCAAGGGATTTTCAAGAAGATACGTCGAACCTAGACCTTTGCTCACGTCAGATGAATATTCGGGCGAAATTACCAGAAAAGGGATATACCAGGAAGCTCCTAGAAACGAGACGCATCCCTATACCAAAATCAGGGAATTAACTCCCTGGTATGGCAGCGGATCCGCAGCTATAGCCGCGGATCCGCGGCCCTATGGTGGGGCCACGCGTCGATCTTCGACGCGTGGCCCCGTCTCGTCTTCCAGAAGCCTCGTACGCCTATAAATACCCCTGCATAGGTCCAGAACGAAGGAGTTTTTGATTTTAGGAGAAGTTTTTGGATTTTAGGCTAGGTTTTTTATGTTTTAGTGTAGGTGTTCTTCATTTCTTTTGTATTTTCTTTTCTTTTTAGCTCATGTAGTAGGGTTGAGAGATTCAGAGAGAGATAGAGAGGGATTGATGTAATAGATGGTGACAATCTATGTAAAGGTGTCTCCTTTCTTCTCCGATGTAATCTTCTCCCTCTTCTACATGTTGCTTGGCTAACTTTTCTTCTTCTCATGGCAATCTAACTACTAACCACTAACATCTAACCACTTGATAATCCACATGAATCTAATAGCCTCACAAGGCCTTGCTCTTGCAAGAGCCATTGATGGCTCATGATGATGGATTCTAACATTCTAACATTTCTAACACCTAACCCACTAACTTGCTAACTTGCAATGTCTCCTTTATTTCATGCTCACCTCTAACTGGTTTTGATGATTTAACAAGTAGCTTGCAACTTGTTAGTGGTATGGATGTGTTGTTTGAATGTAGAAGATCAATCTTATGGGCCATGCTCTGTATCATCTCTTGAAGCCAAGGATTAGTGATGGCTAAGGATCCATGTGAGGCAACTATCACTAAGAGGTTAGCATGGTTAGTGAAGCAATTAGTAGTTAGTAGCCATGAATTTTATTTTATCTTGTATTGAAAAATTATTCCAAACTCTTTTTCTCATTTTTTTATCGATGTTTCACCATCCTCTTAGTTTACCTTACTGTTTCATCTTCCTTTTTTTATTTTCCAAATCACTTCTCTTTTGTTTTCTTAGACGTTTTCATCGCCTTCTCCATCTACCACATGCTTGATTTCCTTTTCTTTTCTTTTATTTTCATTTTTCTAATTCTTTAACAAAGAAGAACTGTTAACATAAGACGTGAATAAAAACTGTTAATGCTTCTATCACCTCCCGTCCCTGTGGATTCGACCCGTTGAGCCAATGCTATAACAGAAGTATCGAGGGAACATTAGCACATATACAAGCTTTTGAGTGCTGGTTCAGCCCCGATCAAATTTTTGGCTCCGTTGCCAGGGAACGGGAATGGTTTTGATTTCACGTTTTGTTAACATTTTCTTTTCTGTTTTGGTGTGCAGGACAATCTTTACAGGTGCTTAACATTGCAGAATAAATACTATCTTTGCATCTCCCTGCTCTAGAAAGCAGGGACTCAGCTTCTAAAGAACTGTCACACAAACGCGACTTTTGCCGCGAAAACGCGGCCATTTTGTGATCATTGTGTATCTTGTTGTGCTAGGATGTGCATATTGTAATAGCTAGTGGATTTGTACTGCTATTTTTCTGCTTTAATTGCCTACACACTACAATAAACTAAAGAACTAAAATACGGTATTTTGGACGCTTTTAAAACGGCTTAGACATTTGCATTTAGGCACGTGTCAATACAATTCAAATATACTGTATTTTGTTCTGTTGTTGTGATCTGGACTGAGGTGTACATATGGCATTGCATATAGCATAGGACAAACACGTGGGTGATTTATCGCTTTGTATTATATTCTTGTCTGTATTGCACACTTGCACGAATTGAACTTAAGGGCATAACCCAATACAAGATAAGGTGGGGATTTCATCACCCTTCCTTAGCCCAAAAACCACATCCCCACTCACACAACCCAAGCCCTAATAAAAATTGATAGACGTTGGCCCCTAGGGACATCTCGGACTCATTAAGAGATTGACCGAGGGTGGAACTTGTTTTGAATCTTACTCTTGTGAAATCGGTGTCTAAGGTTGGGGATTAAGAGGTTACGCCTCGAAGATATCGTGATTTGGCGTAATTAAGGCCCGTTACTTACGCGCAGATACCTCCCACCGTATTTTGCTCTACCTGGCTGATTAGCTTATGATCGGATTCAAGCAACAACCTCCCCCGGGTAATCGACCAGTTAGGAGTCGTCTAGGTCTAGGACAACCCTACTATAGGCTTGGTTTTGATTTTTTTTCTTTTCTTTTTGTTTGTTGTTTGATTTTTCCTTTTTGTTTGTGATTGTTTGTGAAATGGAATTCAACAATAACAATTCTTTCAATCCGAATATGAATCCATATTTCACACCGACCCCATTCAATTCGGATAATTCCAACCCGGTTTTTCACAATATGAACCAACCAAATACACCGGGTTGGCCTTATCCGAATCAATACAACCCATACCCTCATTCTTTTAACTATAATTTTCAAAATAATTTTAACTCGTCACAGAGTTAATGGGAATTCACCTCCCCCGAGTTTAATTTTCAACCTCCTTGTCCCCCATGTCCACCTTGTCCACAATTTACACAATATTCATTCCCCGATTTCGCTTCCTATACTCCTTTTTCTGGACCTCCCATTGAAGAAAAATCTGAGTTAAGAAAGAGTACAGAAGCCAATTCATAAGAGGTCGAGCGACAACTTCAGAAAAGGATAGCCTCTCCAATTCCACAATATTTTCAAGAGTCTTACTCAGTTCCACCTCCTTATAATGAACAACCATCTGCCTGAGAAACGAGTAAGGAATTCTTGCGTGAGTCCGAACAACAATCAAATCTGATGGACTCACGATTTCACCACAATTTCCAAAACAAATCATCTTTTCAGGCCCAGTCGCAACAAAACGATGAACCAATTAATTATGAAAAGATGCTTGAAATCATGACTCAAGCTCAAATGGCTCATAATCATGATATAGATATGATGGTCAAAAGTCTTCATTCTCATCGTTTGACCAATTCTGATGTCACTAAACATTCTGTTAGAGCCAAAGAATCATGTTGTTTTGGAAATCAAGATTCAATTTCAGCACACCCATCTGAACCTGTCCAAACTTCAAATGTTAAAGATCCCATTGACATTTTGGCAAGTTATCCTTTCCTGAAATTGAACTTGAGCATGAATATGATTCTGAACTTCCACTTGGTAATTCAATTTCACTCCCTGATTCAATATTGACTGAGGTGTTTTTACCTGAATTCAGGCCTTTTCCCGAGTCAGTATTGGATCCAGTGCCAGTCTACTGTGAAATTGAATCACCAATCATTTATGATGATCATATTGAACTTGACCAATTTCATACTTTTGAAAGTCCCATTGATAAATTGGCAAGTTCTCATTTTTATGGAATTGAACTCAATGAGGAATGTGACTTTGATCCTCAAATTTGTGATCCAGTTCAAATCCCTAAATCACTATTGACTCCTGTTATGTTGCCCAATTTGAGTAACATTTTAGAGTCAGTTTTGGTTCCCGTACCTGTCATTCTTGAACTGAAATCACCAACCTTAGAAAGTCACATTCCATCATGGGGAAATGAATGTGGACTTGAGTTTCAACTTCTTGATTTGAACCAACTTCCTGAACCAATCTCGACTCCCGAACCTCTACTTGATTTAAGTCTTTTTCCTGAGTCGGTATTAGTTCTTGTATTTCCTAAGTCCAAATCAATCATTCCATTATGGGACAAGGGGCTTGATAAATTTGACTCTAAAATTATTTTGAAAATTTGAAAATTAGATAGGATAAAACTCTTAATAAAAATCATACATATATACATCATTCTAGTGGGTTGTATTCTAGAGGTCTCTGGTGGGTTCCTCCGGACTCCACGCAAGTTAGATTGGGCCGCATTTCGTGGACCAATCAGACCACCACTGAAACCACCACCTTGAGGTGATTTTTCCTTCCCTCTCTATTTGTTTCATGCATACATACATCACGATGCATTGAGGACAATGCATGAGATAAGTGTGGGAGAGGGTTTACTAATGTAGAGTTTTTAGATTTTCTTTCTTTACACTTCTTTTAGGATACTTTTAAAAATCTTCCCTTTTGTATAGGAATTTTCTCTTTCTTTAAAAACTTTTTGAAACAAGAGACAAAATTTTGATCTATTTTTAAGAAAATTAAGATGATCTTAGAAATTAAGGAAACCTCAATTATGACATCTTAAATTTAGTCGAAATAATGGATCTTGTTTAAAATTATAGGTTAAGTATAAAGATTGGGGAGATAATTTTATCTTGAATTTTTGCCTTAAATAGTATGCACTTCACACTTACACATTTTTGAGATGGAAACAAAGACCTAAAATGCCATAAAATAAAAATAAATAAAAAGAAAAAATGTATATAAAACATCACTTATTAAGCTAGATAATTATGCCTCAAGAAGCGCGATTATTTATGCCTAACAGTGGTCAAAAGAAATAAATAAATCCCCTTAGTTTTGTGGCCTTGTTTACTCGAGTCCTTAAACCCGAGGGATGTTTTCTCATCTGGTGTCCTAAGACCTTCTGGTTTTGGAGTCATCGGTTAGAGACTCGCTATATAGATGAACTAGAAAGCCTAAGAAAACTAAGGGAAGAAAAAAAGAACAAAAAGAAAATATATATATAAATAAATGGCTTGATGGTTGGAGTTGAAATCTCAGAAATCTTCACTATCACAAAGTACATGTTATCTAGGTTCTATGAAGGATAAAATATTCAATCTAATTTTGAATTCTTACCTTAATTGAAGACAAGATCTTGCATAGAGACTAAATTTAAGGAAGACTAATTTTTAGTGGACTTATGACCTTAGATCACTTATATTTTTGCAAAAATATTTCGTAAACTTGTCTCTCTTTCAAAATACATTTTCAAAATACTAACATTTGTCTTCTTTCTTTATGGATTTTGTGGGTACAATCCGCTGAAAACCTTCAGGAGACAACACTCCTCCTCTAGGGGTAACCTAGAGGTTTAACGGCTTGTTGCACACGCTCAGTGCAATCGCATCACCTGTGAAAGTGGTGTAATAATATATATAGTATAGTTTTTCTTTTCTTGTTTTACTCGGGACGAGCAAAAGATAAGTGTGAGGGTGTGATTAATCTACAATTCTGCATTATTATATCGCATTTCCCCACCGATTTATGAATAAAATGTCGGTCTAAACTGTGTTTTGGTCTCTCTTGCAGGTAAATCAAGAGTTTAAGGGCAAAGGAGTAATAAGAGCTTAATTAAACCCATTTTTTAGGTAATTAAATCTGCATTACTTGGAGGCCAAGCAAGGGATTTTCTAGAAGATACGTCGAACCTAGACCTTTGCTCACGTCAGACGAATATTCGGGCGAAATTACCAGAAAAGGGACATACCAGGAAGCTCCTAGAAACGAGACGCATCCCTATACCAAAATCAGGGAGTTAACTCCCTGGTATGGCCGCGGATCCGCGGCTATAGCCGCGGATCCGCGGCCCTATGGTGGGGCCACGCGTCGATCTTCGACGCGTGGCCCCGTCTCGTCTTCCAGAAGCCTCCTACGCCTATAAATACCCCTGCATAGGACCAGAACGAAGCAGTTTTTGATTTTAGGAGAAGTTTTTGGATTTTAGGCTAGGTTTTTTATGTTTTAGTGTAGGTGTTCTTCATTTTTTTTGTATTTTCTTTTCTTTTTAGCTCATGTAGTAGGGCTGAGAGATTCAGAGAGAGATAGAGAGGGATTGATGTAATAGATGGTGACAATCTACGTAAAGGTGCCTCCTTTCTTCTCCGATGTAATCTTCTCCATCTTCTACATGTTGCTTGGCTAACTTTTCTTCTTCTCATGGCAATCTAACTACTAACCACTTACTTGATAATCCACATGAATCTAATAGCCTCACAAGGCCTTGCTCTTGCAAGAGCCATTGATGGCTCATGATGATGGATTCTAACATTCTAACATTTTTAACACCTAACCCACTAACTTGCTAACTTGAAATGTCTTCTTTATTTCATGCTCACCTCTAACTGGTTTTGATGATTTAACAAGTAGCTTGCAACTTGTTAGTGGTATGGATGTGTTGTTTGAATGTAGAAGATCAATCTTATAGGCCATGCTCTGTATCGTCTCTTGAAGCTAAGGATTAGTGATGGCCAAGGATCCATGTGAGGCAACTATCACTAAGAGGTTAGCATGGTTAGTGGAGCAATTAGTAGTTAGTAGCCATGAGTTTTATTTTATCTTGTTTTGAAAAATTATTCCAAACTCTTTTTCTCATTTTTTTATCGATGTTTTCACCATCCTCTTAGTTCACCTTTGTTTCATCTTCCTTTTGTTTTTATTTCTCAAATCACTTCTCTTTTGTTTTCTTTGACGTTTTCATCACCTTCTCCATCTACCACATGCTTGATTTCCTTTTCTTTTCTTTTATTTTCATTTTTCTAATTCTTTAACAAAGAAGAACTGTTAACATAAGACGTGAATAAAAACTGTTAATGCTTCTATCGCCTCCCGTCCTTGTGGATTCGACCCGTTAAGCCAATGCTATAACGGAAGTATCGAGGGAACATTAACACATATACAAGCTTTTCATCGATTTCATAAAACATAGTTTTTGAGTGCTGGTTCAGCCCCGATCACACATGGAGCCTCCTCTGACACGGAGAGACAGCAGGAGATCCCATCTCCGAATTGACCAGAATATATGATCACTAAGTACCGAATGGTTGACTAACGCCAGCCTAAGAAATATACACAGGGAAGTTCCTCTAATGGACAAGAGCCCCTGTATTTCATTTACTTTTATGTATTTTTGAGTCATTCAACAACAGTGCATTCTTAACAGTTTTCTGATATCCTTCTAAGGGTCCGCGAAACCTACTCATCAGCCCCAGCTCGGCCAGCCTACAAGCTCTCCTCTCAGGGTCATAGCAAAACTTTCGAGAAGGGATTCCCTTACTCGAGATCTAGTGGGCTCCAACTTCTAGCCCATGACTTCTAGCCCTCAACAGGGTCTTTCTATCCGCTCACCAGGCCTCATGTGGCCTACTCGCAAGCATGTCTCCACAAAAACTCTCGTATGTATGTTCCGAGGAGGAAAATCCCCACTTGAGAATGACAACACGAGCATCCATTTCAGGTAACATTCTAGATCATCTCTACTTGAGCTACTGACAATGTTCCCTTTGTGGCTAAAGGCTCCCCTCACCCGAAGACTTTTATCTCTTTGTTCTAATAAGGGAAGCCCCCACTCGAGAATGATTACACAAACATTCACTACCGGATGATCCCTCGGGCTCATCCTTGGTTGAACAACTGCCTTCCAAAAGACTTATCCCCAATCAGGCAACTGCTATCATTACGTCTCATCCCCAGTGGACAACTATCATCCGGAAGGTTCATCCCCACCGGGCAGCTGCCATGGCTCATCCCTAATCAGGTAGGCCTGTCAATGGCTCGGGTTCGAGGCGGGTACAGATGGTACCATATCTGAACCCGTTTACTCAAAAGGGTACAAGATCCACCCTATTTATCTGTGGATCCAGAAAGTAGGTTCCATAACCGGACCTGCTGTACCCACGGGTCTAGACCCATTTACCTGTACCCAAAATAGTTCAATTAACAAAAAGATCAAGTCTTCTAAATAGAGATTTAGGCATGATTTCCATAATGCAGACCTCAAAATAAGCAATTGTTGAAGAATACAAACTCTGCAATTTTCAAATGAAGGGAACATCAAATAGAAAGTTCTATTCTAAAATTGATAATATAAAATGAAGATTGGATTAAAAAACTTACCTTTACAGTGGCTCTATTTTCCTTTAACTTGAAGATTGGATAAAATACTCACCTTTACAGTTGCGCAAGTTGAGGGCTTTGAGTCTGGGGAACCCCGCAGCGATCACGACGAGATCGGAGTCAGTGACCCCAGGATAGAAGGATCTGGAGGCATTGCCTCTCAGAGCTCTGGAGACGGAGCCACCGCCTGTAGATGACCTTGATCACGTCCTTCTCCTCCTCCCTCTCCAGCTTCTTGAGAATGAGGCGGAGCTCGTCGTTGGTCAGCACTTCATTGATACTCGTCGCGGCAGAACCATACTGATCGGAGCTCTAAAGCTTCGCCATGAAACGATTTGGGATTGGGTTTGGGGGGAGAGAGAGAGAGAGAGAGATGATGGGATTAGATTAGAGTTTTGATCAAAATCGCGGAGTTTAGAATAGATCTAGGTTTGAATTCTCAGTATATATTTATATTTAGGTGTTGAAACCGGTAAATGGGTAACTGGGTCTGGTTCAAGTACAATCAGACTTGATCGATTTACTAAACGGACATACGGGTTAATGGGTGCAGGGTATGGGTCCAGAATAGTCTTTCCCATACACGCTTAATCGGGTCGAGTCTATGTCGGGTCCGGGTCCAGACCTGACCCGTTGACAACCTACAATCAGGCAACTGCTAAGGTTCATTCCCGATTGGGCAACTGACAGTCTGTCTGTATTCCGAGGAGGGAAGCCTCCACTCGAGAACCACAATACAAACACCTATCTCTGGGGTCCAAAGGCTCATCCGTAATTGGATAACTGCTCCCCAAAAGGCCCATCTCCAATTAAGCAACTGCCTGCCTAGTCCGCAGCTGAAGACTACCCTCACTTGAAACTTTGTGCTTGAGTGCTCCAAGAAGGGAAACCTCCGCTCGAAAACAATAGCACCATATTGGCCTCCAAACTCCCATCACTCTGCGACTGAAGTCCTCACTTCAATCGGAGACCAGTGTCCCTCGGCCGATCTCACTCTGCGACTGAACTCCTCACTTCACTCAGAGACCAGTGCCCTTCGGCCTAGCTCACTTCGCGGCTGAAGTCCTTACTTAACGCAGAGACCAGCGCCTCTTGACTTTGATCACTCCACGAATGAAGTCTTCACTCGGAGGGCAAATGTCTATATGCACGGAGATGAAGACTGTAATGGTCCCAGGTTTAATTACCTCAAAATCCATAATCATCAACCTTATTGCTCGTAAATCAGAATATACTAAAGAAATTTTGGCAACATCTCCTCTATAAAATATAGACTCCATCTTAATACAATAATTTAGATTTCAGCTAACATCAGCCTACTTATAAATCTCATTTTCATCATATAGTTCATCCTAAGGTACATCAAATAAACATATACAGAAGAGTGCTTCCCTGATATAATATTCTAACTCACAGTGACTAATAACATTAGAATTTACAAAAAGATTCACATTCTATAATAAGTACATACGTTATCTCAGGAGAACATCCTTGCATCTCTAAGTGGACCTTCGCCTTGCCGTGACCTGAAAATATCAATCTGTGATGGGGTAAGCTCAACAGCTCAGTGAGTGAAGTCATTCAAAATAGAGTTTGTATTATACTACCATTGTACTTCAAGTATTATGCAGTTGAGTAATGTCAAAAATCAGTTTCAATACTTTTCACTTGTGGTTGATACTGCAGCTTATGAATCATAGACTTTTTATAATTTGATACTTCCTATATGTATTCTTCTGGGTACACGTGACCAATATTTCATTAACATACAATCTCAATGATTTTGCAATACTTGACCTACTCATTAGTCTCTTATAATCACCTCTCCGGTTTGCAATTTGTAACATGTTCGTATTTCATATATATAGTCATGGTCACAGCACAACTCTTAGAGAACCTAATCTTACTCACTAGATTAGTTACAGTTCAATATTGCACCTACCTTAATATACGTATGACATCTCACTACTCATGATAGTATCCAATTATAATCGTGTTCATACATAAAGAAATACGAGACACTCACATCCATATACTGGATGTCACAACAATTTATTTACCCGATGTCTTAGACAACTATATGCATACACTAGGTGCCATACATATTAACATCCTTAATTCGAATATCATAAACAATTATATCCATATACCGGATATCATAAACAATCATATGCATATACTAGGTGTCATACCTATTAACATCCATAATTCGGATATCATAACAATCATATCCATATACCGGATATCATAAACAATCATATGCATATACTAGGTGCCATACCTATTAACATCCATAATTCGAATATCATAACAATCATATCCATATACCGAATATCATGAACAATCATATACATATTCTAACACTTGCCGTAATTAATCACCTTTTTCCTAACATTTAAATGTTTTAGGGAGGTGATGTGGAAGTAAGTATTCATGTAAGATACTTATACTATACATTATACTATACATATTAGTATGTATATATTAGTATGTATGTATATGAAATGAAATACACACACATGCATGTTGACTTTGCTACCATACTCCCACCATACTTGTGGGTACTAGTACCACATGAAGGGGGGAGGGGTGGAACCTTGCCTATAGATATAGGTGTAGAGAGATGGTGTTAGGAGGGCACTTGTCATGATATTATTGAAGAGATTGGAGTATAAATAGGGGGGATGAAGAGAATAACCTTATTTGGCAACTCACTCTCTCTCTCTCTCTTCATTCTAACTCCACAAAAACCCTCCCTTCTCCTTTTGCTGCCGGCTAGCAAACATCAGCAGCAACAGCCAGTTTTTTCCCCACTTTCTTCACTCTCTCTCTCTCTCTCTCTCTCTCTCTCATTTCCTCACAAAACTTCCCTTACTTCCTTTATACAAGAAAAAGGCTTCCTTTACATGTTTTATCTCCTCCAAAGACCTAATAGAATAAGGTAAAGTGGTGATCTAACATCACCTTAAAAAGAAATTCTTGAAGATAAGGTTGATCTAGGGTAACAAGTTAGGAGGGTGATATTGGTTGAAAGGTAAGCAAAACTTTAAGATTTCTACCCCTCTTATGCTCTTTTAACTAAGAACTGATTATGATGTTATTGTGGCCTTGTAGACTCCATTATAGCGGGAGACCAAGCTTGTTAAGGAGATCCTCTTTTCAAGGGTGAGTAGAACATCCGAACCCTAGTAACATAGTAGGTAGAGTAAAACTTGAAATAAAGTAGGAAATTGCTAAGTTATAAATGAACGATGATGCTTGTGCATGGTTTATATGCTAATGTGTACATTATAAACAATTGTGTGGTGTTATGTTGTATTCTCATGAACGCTTACATGGGTGCATGATCGACACGTTATTGTGTGTATGCATGGTAGTCAAACACATAGCTCTTAAAAAGAAATAGTTTTATGAATGAACATCATACTTGACTTTATGCATATATTTGGCTACACATATATTAGAATGATATAATATTAGTTATCTTGAAAAGACTTGCATGTTGTTAATTTAATAAGTGGTTACTCATACATGTTAATGAAAGTGTAGGAAAATTTTATAATGCAAGTACTAAATCTTTTGAAATGAAAGTGTTTGTTCAGTTCTTGCCTACTCTGACTTGTGAAATGATCATGCTCCTTTAGGAGCCTTAATTCTGGACGGCAAGAACGTAACCTGTATGTTGTACCATCTTCGGAGAGTGTCTTTATAACACCCGGATTGGTAAACTCTGGGTTAATAATATTTATCGTAAATTCTTATAATTTTTAAATTAATTGTTTCCGTATTAAATAATATTCGGTAATTCATTGTGAAAATCTGGAATGGATTTAAGTTTTTATAAATCATACCAGATTAATTGATATGAAAAATTTATGGAAATACAGGGATGTATATACTGCATGAAATACTCGTATAAATACCGGGTATTGGTACTTAATTCTAAAGAGGGATTTGAGAAATGAAAAATGAAAGAAAAAGAAAAGAAAATAAAAATATAAAATAAAGATTTATTTATGAGGTATGGGAGGAATAGGGGAGTAGGTGGGAGTAGGTGGGGGGGAGAGAGAGAGAGAGATAAAATCTCCCCCGTTCACTCTCTCTCTCTCACTCTCATTCTCTCTCTCTCTCTAGCCTTCACTCTCTCACTCCCTCTTTGGTGGTGGCCGACAGCACGCCGGAGGCCGGCCAGGCGCACGCGGCGCCGGAGGCGGCCAGGCATGGTGGGGGCGGCCGTTGGGGGGGGAGCCCCAGGCCCCTACCTCTTCTTCTTCTTCTCTCTCTCTCTCTCTCTCGCTGGTTGACCGGAGCGGCGCCGGAGTGTCACCGGAGCGGCGTGGCTGCGCCACCGCACGGCTGGGTGGCGGTGGCCGCGACGATCGCGGGGAGCAGCAGCAGCGTGCGGCTGCTGCTGCTGCGTATGGGAAAAACCCATAATGGGTTTCAGGTTCGGGTTTTAAAATAAACCCGACCCGACCCGTTATGTACCCAAACCATTCATTAAATAAGGTAAATTTTATTTTAGCCCCTGTAAGATTGAATAATTACTTTGAGGCCCTTAAAAAATTACAAACAGCCCCCTGAATATTTTCAATTATTACGTATGTGATCGTGGAAACGAGAGCTACACATCTTGTGTATCAGTATACGGTATTGAGTGTTCAAAATTTATCGGTATACCCGGTGAGTGGAAATCCTAACTCAAGTCTGATTTTTCCAATTTAGAAATAATTGTTATTGAGAAATTATTGATAATATTGATTCATTAGAACTAAGATTACATCATTAAAAAGATGATTGTGATAATTGTAAAAATGAATTGATGTTATGGAACCGAAATCCAAATAGGGTATTCGAGTAATGAATCACGGATATGTTACGTATATGTGTGCGAGAACATTGATATCAAGTTGTGTCTTACCATTTATAATTCGTATAGACATGACCATTAAGCGTCTGTAAGTGTATTGGCATGAATGAACATAGACAAATGCCACATAAGTTGTGTTTGTGGAATTCTGAGCATCGTGTGTATGTTATAAGTATTTACTAGAATTAAGAACCGAATAATTAAACGTTGGGATTTGATAGAAATTGTTAAGTATAAATCTTTAGCTAATACCATCTATCCGTCTGTGATGAATATTGAAGTTACTTAACCTGAAAATCATTAAGTGGGTAAAGTCTACCCCTGATTCCTTTAAACACTGTATTGCATGTGTATTAACTAGTAAGATAAGAATTATAGTTTGTAAGTGAAGATTGATATTATATGCAAGTGATATTCAAGTCATTACGAAATTTATAGTTATGGATAATAATAATCAGACGATGGTTGGTTAACACCGGTGTACCCGGTGAGTAGACTAAACAGTAACAATGGAAAATCAATTACAGATCAAGAATATTTATTTATTAATAAGAGATAATTAGAAATCAGTTAAGATAAAAGATCACTTGAGACCCATCAACCATGATTGGATAATTATAGAATCGGTTATGTTGATACTGGTATAAGCAGAATCCGAAGTTGATATTAGAATTGAACTAAGCAAATGAAATTGGAAATGATCTTCGAGTAACTTGATCCATTCAATTGCATGCTTGGTTACATCTTACAAGAGTGACACGAGGTCCATTACATGTTGGTGATTGCCTTTTATCGAAAAGTGTAGTGGTCAAATCTGATTCACTCCAGGATCAAGACATGTGTCCCTCACCATCAGAATTTCTTGAAGACACTTGCACAGTAAACCTTCGAGCAATAGCAGCGTCCGGAACATTCCCGAAATTGTTCTCTTCTCCTGAGGAAATCAACTTTTCCGATGGTATTCATCCTCCCAAAGTTAGTGCTCCCGACTTGAGCAAGACAATCTCTGAATAGACTCCATCAAATCCCGCATATATTTGTGGAGTCCTTTGTGTCACCAGGTTATTTCATATTTCAAACATAATCCATGATCCCTATTTCACTGCGAGAAGTTACAGAAAGCGGACGATATCACTCCCGCAATCAAGAGCACAATCCAGGCCATTACAAAATATATGTATTGAATCCCGCATGACTCGCACCATCAACAGTAACCCCCGGGTATATAAGATATCGAGAGGAGACATCTAAAGGGGATCACATTTTTTCTGGAGATATCTAGCTAGAAGAACAGAGTTGATCTTTGTAGAATTCATTATAATCCTCTGAAATAGTGAATTCTCCTTTCCTCCCCGTGGTTTTTCCCAAATTGGGTTTTACGTAAAATCTGAGCCTTTACGATTGTTTCTTCTACTCTCTCTTAGATTCAGGTTACAATTTGAAGTGTAGATAAATTCCTTATGGAAAATTACCCCTACAAAAAGAAACACAGATAAACATATCTTGACTTAGACTCGCCAAAATTCATTATGCTGAAGTAAATAAAGATCCTTCAATCAGGGAGTGCTTCATGTAGGCGCAATCCTATTGTTCACGCCACCATCCGCAATCCTCGAGGAAAGCTTAGGGAGATTCTTGCACGAGAATAGGTCCCTGAGTGGAGAATCGCCTCTTTCTCCCCGAGTAAAGCACACCTCCAAGGTAGCCAGAGTATTCCATCAATGACGTGCAAGACAGTGATGATATCACGCCAAGCATCCTGACTCCGAAGATGAACCCAAAGTGAAAGCAGGTGAGGCGTTTCTCCGACAGCGATCCCAAGGAATACCCCATGCAACCCTGCCAGATGCTAGGCCACCAAAAAAAACTCCTACATGCAAAGCAACGACATTCAACAGGAATGCAGATGGCCAGACAAGGGATTGTACCAATCATAAAGCGCATCTTCCGCTCTTGCATCCTACATGCTATAAGGAAAGAGAGGCCATGAGCCCCAACTCTCATCCAATCTGCCCTAATCAAGGATCAGGCGGATCGACCAGATAGAAGTAAGAGTCACGGCCTCCTTTCTCAAAATCAAGACCTTGTCACGAGAACTGAAATTCTGTGACCAGTTTATCACGAGAACCAAAATTACATGACGAAGGTGGCCGATACGACGCAACCACCATCTTCATCATTGGCGTTCTCTCCATCTTCTTCCATCGAGCAAAGAGAGAACATCAACTTAACCGATCAGAGCAAGAAATATCAGGGAACAGAAAAAACCTTCTTAAGATGAGCCTACCACTTCCAAAATACTTCCTATTTATAGACGCAAAAGTCGAACCGTCTCAAATTCAAAACTTTTAAATCTGAAGAGACGGTTTTGAATCCCTGATTTTCGACATGTCAAATCAACTGGATTCGATTCAATCCTGCCACATTATCTCCTCAATTATGAAGTCAAAATTTTGGTTATGAATTACCTAGCTGTCTTTACCAGTTTCCAAAGAGGGCCCTAAGTATTAAAGAAGCATTGACCAAGACCTTTCAGATTACAAGTGACGCATCAACTTCTCGAGTCAGGGCATACTCTTCCCCTAGAATTCAGGAGAAAGAAGAATTAGAGAAGAAATCTGTAGTGGTCAAAATTTGACTCATTCCAGGATCAAGACACGTGTCTCTCACCATCAGAATTTCCCGAAGACACTCGTAAAATAAACCTCTGAGTAAGAGCAGCATCCGGGATATTCCCGAAACCATTCTCTTCTCCCAAGGAAATCAACTTTCCCGAGGGTATTCATCCTCCTGAAGTCAATTCTCCAGACATAGCAAGACAACCTTTGCAACAGACTCTAGCAAATCACGCCTATATTTGTGAAATTCTTTGTGCCACAAAGTCATTTCATATTTCAAACATGGTCCATGATCCTCATTTCACTGCGAGCAATTACAGAAAGCAGCAGATATCACTCCCGCAATCAAGAGCACATTCTAGGCCGTTGCAAAAGATCGCAACATGTAGATTGTTTTCTTATTGAATCCCGCATAACTCGCGTCATATACAGTAACCCCATGGTATATAAGATATCGAAAGAAGACATCTAAAGGGGATCACATTTTTTACTGGAGATATTTAGCTAGAAGAACAAAATTGATCTTTGTAGTTTTTTCTAAATTGAGTTTCCATATAAAACTTGAGTCTTTGAGATTTTTTTCTACTCTCTTAGATCCAGATTACAATTTGAAGTGTAGATAAATTCCTTCTAGGAATGTACCCCAACAAAAAAGAAATTCAATGATTCATTGAGATACTTTATCAAACACCAGATTGGCAATACAAAACAAGAACCCAACTTTGTATTATCTCATGTGTTGCCCAACATGAGATAAGGCTCAAGGCCGCAGGCATGAGAGAATTTGATCCCGGGAGAGAAGATGGAGACACTTAGGGGCCATTTGTTTCGCGTAAAACTCCGTAATTTGTAAATGACTTACTACCCAGTTACAACTACGGCGTTTGTTTGGACCGTAATTCGTAAAAGACTTACGTAACTCAACTAACACTCACTTGCAACCCAGTTACCACTCACTTACAGCCCAGTTACAGTTAATTTTGTGATCATACAAATTTGTATTATTTTTTTATATTAATTTAAAATTTTTTAATATTTAACTTTTTTAATATTTATTTGCAGTATTAAAACTTTTAAAATCACCAAATAGTTAATTTTGTGGTCAACTTTTTCACTTACGACTTATACATTACGACAACCAAACACCGTAAAGTACAATACACTTTCCCACTTTACAATTTTATATTACCAACCAAACACCGTAAAATTTACATATACATGTAACTCATTTACAATTGTAAAAGACTTTATCAATTACAACTACGAATTACGGCCAGTTACGACAACCAAACAGACCCTTAGTGAACCCAAATATTCAAAGTTGACACCACAAAGACAACATTTAAAGAGAATGCACGCTTCAGAAATGAAGATGAGTGACAAAATTACCAAAATTGATGAAAGCGGAATGTTTAGTGTGTTACCTTTCAGGGAGGAGCCATATCCTCTTCCCTCTATTTTCTTCTATAAAGCCACAAACACATTAAGAATTGAAATGTAAGCAGAGGAGAGAGCATTTTAATCCTCCTGTTTAGGATCTTCATGCTCCAGTAGAATTTCAGATACGCAGGCTTATTCATGACACAGTTCGGCTAATTAACCGTCCCTCTTTGGGAGAAAAGTCTAGCCATAGCAAGCAGGAGTTGCATGCCCAAATTCGATGTACGCCCGCATGAGTCATTATAACTGCCCCAAGATAGCACTCACAAGTTTTGACTTGAAAAAAGTAAGAAGCATTCACAGGTAGCAACTAGGTAAGATCAAGAAAACATTAGGTTTATGCCGTTGCTAGAACATGAAATCCTTTCTGAACTACACTGGTCAATAATGATCCTACACCAAACTCATCCCAACTTAAAAAAGTAACAAGATACAACAAGAAGCTCAAAGATGGCAGAAATGCAATAATCTACACCAATGGAGAAGTAATAAATAGGTCTCTAAGACCACTTTCACAGGGTTTGACATAGATTTCTATCACCTCTCTCCTTGGATTTCTATACCTTCTGAAATATTAATCAAGTTGCCGCATTAGATCAGAACTGACTGACAGAAGGAAAACAAAGATAATGAAACTAAGATCTTACCTGTGTGGGAAGATAGAGTTTAAATTCTGGTGGCAGCTCTTCTTCCGAGTGAAGGCGGTCAGAGAAGTAGATCCTCCTCAATCGGCAATTCGCATGGACTTGGACTCAAAGGGTATCCACATAATGTATCGTATGCTCTCCTTGTGAAATCAGCAAGATTTAACAGAATATTGTTCTAACCGTCTTTGAGCCTAAGGGGCATGGTGCAGATAAACAGTTCCACCCTTGTTACAGCCTGCATGAAGAAGAGTTAAGCTTCACTTATCTAGCTGATTCTATGTAGAAGGGCATGTAACCTTACTGATGAGGACATCACACTACTGTTTTATGTCTTATTTTATTTTTAGGTCTAGTTGTTACTTTTATTTTGTTTTAGCACCATATCGGTTATATCTGAGAAGTGTCTTTTTGTAAAACCTATAAATAAGTTTCAGTACTTTCTTATTAGTAGACAATGAATAAATGAAAAATTTTCAATTAAAATTTTAGAGCTCTTGAATTCTTAGGATTGGGATGTGAAGCCCGTGATGTAAAAGAAGTGAAGACCGTGAAGCAAGGGATATGAAGCCCAAAATCTATCCGGTTCTTATCTCTGTCTCTTAAACCCTAATTTCTCTTATTTATTTTCTTATCAAAACCTTAGTTTCCTATTTCTTTGATTTGAAGGTGATCGTGATCCTCCCATATTACATCAGTTTAGTATCAGAGCTTTGACTCCAATCCCCTTCAAAGTTTTATACTCCCTCTTCTAAAACTCTAGCTTCTCTCAAATCTTAGTTCTAATTCAGAAACCCTAGATTTAGAACAAATCCAAGTCTAGTCAAAAACAAAATGTTCAAAATTTCCCAAAATTTCTCTTCAAAAATAAAAAAAAATTCAAAATTGAACTGTACATCTTCTTCCTCTCTACTTCTCTCCACTGCAAAACCCAAACACAATCTTCTTCTTCCCCTTTCTCACCTGCAACCCCGACAACGCCGCCACCATTATCGCCACCACCTACCGCCATCATCTCACAACCCATCAATGCCATCATCTCCACCATCTCCAAGCTCCCCCTGATCAACATCTCCGCACCTCCAACAGCAGCCGCATCTCCATCACTTGATCTGTTGGATTTTTTGAATTAAAATAAAAGGAAAAGCTTTCATTTCAGATTTTGTTTTACTAAGTCAACTTTGACCAAGTCTTACAATCTAAATCGGTTAAGAAAATATCTCAACTGCTTAGATTTTCTGTTAGAGTTGTTATAACAACTTGGGTTCTAAGGTTATAAATAGACTTCTCATTCCAATAGAAAGACACACAACTCATTTTCTCTTTTCTCATCTTAAAAGAAAACCTGAAGACTACTCTTCGTGAGAATGGCTTCAGTGTTAAAAAGAATTTTCATCTTTATTTTTTCTGGGCAACTTCTTCATTTGAACAGAGGCTCTGCCCACCGTCCTGGGCTGAGTGCTGGTGAATCCGGGGGATCCTTTACCGCTAGGGGACCAGGCCAGATTTTTTTATTTAATATAATTGTTATTACATGTTAGAATAATTTGTTATTTTATCTTAATTTAATTTGTAAAGATATTGCATGTTTTAGAAAATAGTATAAAATTTCTAACAATCTAAAGGATCAAAAGCCCGTCTCCTTGTCCAAACGTTGAATCGTTGGACTATGTGTAGTTTAGATGAGCTAGATTAAAATATTATATCCTGGATCAACTAAGGTGCAAAAGGTATTGGGATTTTAATTTTCTCAAGGCAAAACTCAGTGGCTAAAGGTTTTGGCAGTCCCCGCTGCTTAGTTAGAGAAACAAAAACCTAGAAACTGTTACATTAGGATGAAGTTCAGTTCGATGACTAACATTGCACTAGGAAAGATGGCAATACGAGTTTCTACTAAACATCTAATGCATTTATATCATAAAATCAAATGAGCAAAAGGACACCAAAAAGAAGGCTATTAAGCCAATTTTCTGACCCTAGAAAACATAAAGTCATTCTGATTAAGGGTCTTTCTAGGAGCATAGTCCTAGTTTCATTGAGGGAGATGGGATTAAGCTCATAGTAGAGTTCACCGACAACGGGAACCCAACCACTTGATTGGAAGCTGGTTCCATGAAAGAGGTTCAATGTGGTAGTAACAAGCTGGACTGGTGAAACTCGTGTGGAGCATCAACCCAGATATATTTATATCCTATATGTAGCGTTGTAGCTACTACCTCTTCTCTATGATGAGATACTCTTATGATACAGCTAGGTAAGGATGAGTTTAACTCTTAATAAGTCTAACGCATATAGTGTGGAGGGTATACTATCCAGCTGTAGTACACTTGGAGGACTTACCTACGTGAGAGGAACCGTAATGGCCGCGGTTGGGGGGCAGGGCTGACCCTAGAAACTCTCATTAGTCGGTAATTGTGAGCATGGTCTTTAATGCTCAACTCGCTCGCTCAATAGATGAAGACTTACTGTGTGTGTATTCTATCAATATCTAGTAAAAGAGGCTAGTTCCAGGCGTAGTCCACTATGTCTCTCAGATGGCGATGAATTCACTAAGGAAGGTTCCAGGCGAAGTCCACCTGTCCCGAATTCACAGTATGATGTTGCCCAAATTTCACTCGTGTTTTATAATCTGATGATTTGATTGTTAATTATTATTGATTTGTTTTGTTCTGTCTTCCCTGAAACTCAAGCTTTTAGGAGGGACTGTTAGATTTTTTTGAATTAAAATAAAAGGAAAAGCTTTCATTTCAGATTTTGTTTTACTAAGTCAACTTTGATCAAGTCTTAGAATCTAAATCGGTTGAGAAAATATCTCAACTGCTTGGATTTTCTGTTGGAGTTATTATAACAACTTGGGTTCTAAGGTTATAAATAGACCCCTTACTCCAATAGTAAGACACACAACTCATTTTCTCTTTTCTCATCTTAAAAGAAAACCTGAAGACTACTCTTCGTGAGAATGGCTTCAGTGTTAAAAAGAATTTTCATCTTTATTTTTTCTGGGCAACTTCTTCATTTGAGCAGGGCTCTGCCCACCGTCCTGAGCTGAGTGCTAGTGAATCCGGGGGATCCTTTACCGCTAGGGGACCAGGCCAGATTTTTTTATTTTAATATAATTGCTATTACATGTTAGAATAATTTGTTATTTTATCTTAATTTAATTTGTAAAGATATTGCATGTTTTAGAAAATAGTATAAAATTTCCAACAATCTAAAGGATCAAAAGCCCGTCTCCTTGTCCAGACGTTGAATCGTTGAACTATGTGTAGTTTAGATGAGATAGATTAAAATATTATATCCTGGATCAACTAAGGTGCAAAAAGTATTGAGATTTTAATTTTCTCAAGGCAAAACTCAGTGGTTAAAGGTTTTGGCAGTCCCCGCTGCTTAGTTAGAGAAACAAAAACCTAGAAACTGTTACATTAGGATGAAGTTCAGTTCGATGACTAAATTGCACTAGGAAAGATGGCAATACGAGTTTCTACTAAATATCTAATGCATTTATATCATAAAATCAAATGAACAGAAGAACACCAAAAATAAGGCTATTAAGCCATTTTTCTGACCCTAAAAAACATAAAGTCATTCTGATTAAGGGTCTTTCTAGGAGCATAGTCCTAGTTTCATTGAGGGAGATGGGGTTAAACCCATAGTAGAGTTCACCGACAGCGGGAGCCCAACCTACTTGATTGGGAGCTGATTCCATGAAAGAGGTTCAATGTGGTAGTAACAAGCTGAACTTGTAAAACTCATGTGGAGCATCAACCTGGATATATTTATATCCTATATGTAGCGTTGTAGCTACTACCTCTTCTCTATGGTGAGATGCTCTTATGATACAGCTAGGTAAGGATGAGTTTAACTCTTAATAAGTCCAACGCATGTAGTGTGGAGGGTATACTATCCAGCTGTAGTACCCTTAGAGAACTTACCTACGTGAGAGGAACCGTGATGGCCGCGGTTGGGGGGGCAGGGCTGACCCTAGAAACTCTAATGAGTCAGTTATTATGAGCATGGCCTTTAATGCTCAACCCGCTCGCTCAATAGATGAAGATTTACTGTGTGTGTATTCCATCAATATCTAGTAAAAGAGGCTAGTTCCAGGCGTAGTCCACTATGTCTCTCAGATGGCAATGAATTCACTAAGGAAGGTTCCAGGTGAAGTCCACCTGTCCCGAATTCACAGTATGATGTTGCCCAAATTTCACTCGTATTTTATAATCTGATGATTTGATTGTTAATTATTATTAATTTGTTTTATTCTGTCTTCCCTGAAACTCAAGCTTTTAGGGGGGACTGTTGAATTTTTTGAATTAAAATAAAAGGAAAAGCTTTCATTTCAGATTTTGTTTTACTAAGTCAACTTTGACCAAGTCTTAGAATTTAAATCGGTTGGGAAAATATCTCAACTGCTTGGATTTTCTGTTAGAATTATTATAACAACTTGGGTTCTAAGATTATAAATAGACCTCTTACTCCAATAGCACGACACACAACTCATTTTCTCTTTTCTCATCTTAAAAGAAAACCTGAAGACTACTCTTCGTGAGAATGGCTTCAGTGTTAAAAAGAATTTTCATCTTTATTTTTTCTGGGCAACTTCTTCATTTGAGCAGAGGCTCTGCCCACCATCCTGGGCTGAGTGCTGGTGAATCCGGGGGATCCTTTACCGCTAGGGGACCAGGCCAGATTTTTTTATTTTAATATAATTGTTATTACATGTTAGAATAATTTGTTGTTTTATCTTAATTTAATTTGTAAAGATATTGCATGTTTTAGAAAATAGTATAAAATTTCCAACATAATCTCCTCACGAAGATCCAATCGCATACCCTAATCACCTCTCATCTTCGTCGACGACCCCCGATCTCCATCGTCATCGCCTCACCAACTCCGGTTCCAGATCTCCCTTCATCTTCACCATAGCAGGTCGATCCTTCACCTCCAGCTAGATCTCGTCGACCAGATCTTGTCAACAATCGCCTTCCCGTCGACGCCCTCCCTCCACCTTCGTCGTCAATCGCCGCAGCACCTCGGCCTTCGCTGGAGAATCCTCATGGCGTCTGCAGCTTCGTCGCAAGATCACGAGGGGCCTCGAGCCTTTGTCGTCGAGCAGATCAGAGCTGATCTGGCTCTTAAACTGAGTGGGTTTTGGGTTTGTATTAAACCCGACCCAACCCACTAAGCAGTGAGTCGAACGGGTTAACTTCCGATAGGATCCACAAACCCGACCCAACCCCTACCCGTCCCCAACTGAGTAGACTCGACCCGAGTTGAGCACTGAGTTGACACAGTCCAGTTCAACCCACCAAGCCAACTCAGTCTTACCAGCAGCAGTACATCGACGTTCCAGAGCCTTTTTTAGCCCCATTCGGAGTCTGTTTCGAGTTGCTTCTGAAGCAACGAATTCATAACCGAGTCCCGAAGATACTAGCAAAGTTTTACAGCTTTTGGGTAGCAAATTAGGCCTCACAAGTCTTTGTTTAGAGCCGTTACTGTTCTGACAGCAGAACATTATTATCGAGTAATATGCCTTCACTAAGATCTTTAGCCTCTATATCTTGTCATATTATCTCCATCCATATTTTCTTCAGTCTCCCCTGCGCTCTTTTAACTTACCCTAAATTGATACGTTCTACTCGCTGAACTAGCGCATCTGTAAGCCTACGTCGTACATGACCAAATCATTGTAGGCGGTTTTCTCTCATCTTCTCTTTTATAGAGGCTACACCTATCTTAGTACGAATATCCTCATTTCTCACATTATCTCTCCGTGTGTTGCCTAAAAATCAAAGGTAACAATTTTCTAAACAGTTTTCTAACACTTTCTAGTGACTATCCTATCTCTTTTATGGCTTGTCATCTCACCTCCAACTATATGTATTTAATTGTTAATTAGCTTGATAGCAATATATGATATAATCCAAACAAACTAAAGCCTATTTATGTCCGCTCCTCAGAAAATACACAAAATACATAACACAAAAGGTAAAACCATTGCTAAGATTTAAATCCACAAAAATACCATTGTATGTGCGTTAAAATTTTTGACTTTTCACTTCATATATTTTCAATTTCAAATAGTATCTTTTTCCTATGCATTGATGCATGGATAATGCAATCTTTTCAATATTGCTAATATGCTAGATATAGAAGTATAGTCTCATATTCGAACTGCACAAAAGTCCATTATCATTAGAACTTCAAATAAAATAAAATAAATAAATAATCTTCTTATTTTTAAATTAAAAGGACTATATTTTGGAGTAAGGAAGGTAGCATACTACAAATATAAGGAAGTTTCCAATTAAGTATGGGCAATTGCTCACCTTTCCTGCACTAGCTCCACCCTTGCAGTTGGATGACATCTCATGTATGCCCCTTGTGTAGGAGGCATGCTGAGGTTGATCCAGTTTGTTTGCTTGACTACTGCCCTGAGCACCATGACCATTGTTAATGGCTTCTCCACTGTTGTTGCCTTCCACTACATCTTGGCAACAGTATCCATACATGCCTTTTGGAGTGTGTTTCTTGTTGCTCTCAACATTTATATGCTTCTAGTTTAGAGGCATCTGCATAATCCTCGAGTCATTTGGATGCTGACAATTGGTGATTGCATTGCCTTCACCCTTCTTCTCGCATCGAGTTCCACATCCTTTGGTACGCTATGTGCTCAAGGAGGATTTCAAGTTCTGTGCTGAGACCAACTGCACTAGTCTAAGAGCATCTGCTGCTATGGCCTTGGTGAGCTGATTTACTCTCTCTCTCTATCTAACATCTCAGCCGTAGTACCATTTCATCCTTTATTATCAATTTTGGTATTAATCGGGATGTTACGCATGTTTAGTTTGCGGATCTGCAGTCAAATGACAGTGGATTCTCATATTAATCAATGTGAACTATAATTTCATCATTGTTATCAGTACTATATGCTTGTTTCCTTCCCACTTCCGTTACCAATACCAATTACTAATATTAGTTACTTGTTTCCTTCCCACTTCCATTACCGGTACCAATTACTAATATTAGTTAGTTGCCAACTGAACAATTATCTATACCCTAATTCCAAAATTGACTCAAAGATGTTGATGCCTGACAAACAAATAGATCATTTATAAAGCATATAGAAAGAGAAAATGGTTAAATATGATACAGACCCCTGAATCCTTTTTCTATATTTTGTCATTGTTGTACAACAACTAAACGGAATTAGGATAATTTAAAATTTAAACCTGTCTATGAATTTTGGGATGACAACGGCCTCTTTGTTTATGGAACAATAGCAGCCGTCGCCTTGTTTAGTTAGTTTGTTCCGCCATCTTAGATTCTTAATTTCTTACACTTCTACTTATTCAACCATGGCATCTAATATCAGCCAACCTGGAGCATAAAGTGTTCGTTGAAATTTTTTACCTTGGCAATATTCTTGTTGCATGCATGTATTGTGCACAAATCTGCTTTTTTATTATGTTTGATAATGGTTATTTTAAGTCGTATGGCATGTTTATCATACATGTTAGAGTAATATTTGATGCGTCCAATTCACTCTCTTCGGTTGTATCTATTAAAAGCTATTGAAGTGATTTGTTTGTTGACACTTGATATAGCATCGATAGAATTCCAAATAAAATCTTCAATGTTGTATTTTATGAAATTACATGCCATTCTTGGGTTTATTTGACACAAGTAATAACAGGTTTAATTTTCACCATTTCCTGATGCATAATATTTCCAACTAAAAGGGTTGCAATATTTGTTAGGTGGGATAATATTTGAATTTACTATGAATGGATATTCTGATACAAAAACTCCTTGTGTCTGGTTTAATGGTCACATCTTGTATGTCTAAGTCAGGGGGGACCTTTTGTGTACAAATAGGGGAGCATTTGTGAAAAACATCTTGATTTCACACAGAACCTAATGTAGTTTCATGTGTGCTTTGTGTTGTTTCATCAACCTCATGGGAGTTGTGACATGTTTTCTTGAGAAATCACATTTGTTTTTGCGAGTGTTGGATATCATCCAGTAATTCCTCCCTGTATTAGTTCTTTTTTAATTTAATTTCCAAGTTTAATGTCAATGTGTGTAAACCTGTAACGGTCCCAGTTTTAATCACCGGATTATCATAAAACAATTCCATAATTATCTATATCATTTATGCAAATCACAATATTTCGACAACATCTTCTCTATAATATGAAATTTGTTTTGCTACAATAATATATAATTTCAGCTTAACATCGCCTATTTATAAATCCTTAAACTTTGATCATATGAGTTCAACTCAACATTCAATCTCAATAACAAAATATAATCACAAACTCAAAAGTACACCCTTCGGTATCACATTCCAATTAAACCAACTCAAATCCTTATCTATATATAACTAGAACTCATGTGTGTGTATTCTTGAACCAACTTGTACATAACCAACTATCTATTATACTCAATAACACCAACTATATCTACATAGACATACATACTGAAACATTCAAATATAATCAAACAGCTGAGTAGACCCACACGAGAGTTGTTGGCCCGAAGGCCCATCACTCTAGTTTTGATGATGATCAACTCATGTAGTTATAGTACTAATGATCTTGTGTTTAATTAGTGACAGATTTATGATCAAGATCTTAGTAGGTGCATAGCTTCAACAAAGGATTTGAAGTCAAGTTTTGGAGCTAGCACGGTTTGATCCAAGAGCCATTGGATCATATTTGGACCAAGTCAAGAAGATGAGAAGGCTTCAAGTGAAGACTTCAAGAAGATGAAGACTTGTGTCTAGGTTTGTTTTTAGAAGATTTTGTTTTTAGATAAAATGTAAATGATAGAGTAGTTGGTGGATTGCTCAAGTATATCATATACACACACACTCTTGATAGTTTTGTTTTTACAAAAGATTTTCTAGTTTAGAAAATACATGTTTCATTTTTGATATTCAAGTTTTATGTTTTAATCAAAACCATGTTTAGTGCTTAATGTCAAAAACATAGATATTTCACCATGTTTGTGTAGTGGATCATATCCATACACTCTATACTTCAAATGAGTTTAAATATCTTGTTTTTGTATTTGGTGAAGTTTTGGAAAAACAAATTTTGAAAAATCTAGTTTTGGAAAATACTGTTTTCATTAAAGCCAATTTTTCCTTATTACAAAAATAGTTCAAATTATTTGTAACATGCCTTGATTTTGTGCAAGCATGTTTGTTTATCAAAGTATATTGGTAAAACTATTTTTGTAGATTTTTCAGTATTTTATGGGATTTTATTTGAACCAAAAAGACCAAGTTTTTAATCCCTTAATATTGTTTCCTGGCTCCAGCCGGTCGACCGGGACGGTCGACCGCAGGTTGAAGTCGGCCGACCGTCACGGTCGACCGACGTGCACAGACGTGCACGCCAGTTCTGGCAGAATGGCCGGCCGACCGACCCGATCGACCGTCCAGAGAGCTCTGCTCTCTGGAAAGCCCCGGCCGACCGGACGATCGACCGGACAGAGAGACTTGCTCTCTGTATCCTTGCCTCGGTCGACCGACCGGTCGACCGATGGCACAACGGTCTGAAATATGACCGTTGGCCGATCGACCGGGCGGTCGACCGACTGGCCTAACAGACCTCCAACGGCTAGTTTTTGGAGCCCTATAAATTGGGCCATTTGGGGGCTGTTTTGATTAAGATTTTGGGAGAGTTTTTGTGCCAATTTTTCCTATCCTTTCAAGAGGTTTTCTCCACATATTTGAAAGTAAATATTTCCAATCAAAAGGAGAGTTTTTATCAAGAGTGTTAAAAGTGTTTCTTTGAGTTTTCCTCCACAATTTCCATCCTTGTTTTTCTCACAAACACTTGAGCTATCCATTGCTTTATCTATCCATAGGATTGTGTTGTGAGAGTGTTTTTTGGTGATCAAGTGTTTAGATCACCAAGAGATCTTTTCTTGTACTTTGAGGAGGCGGACGTGTGTCCGCGGTGTTTCGAGTTCGGGTGCGAACTTGTTGTTTGAGGTGCGGCCTCGGCGAGCTTGTGGGCTTGCGGTGTGTACGAACTAGAGAGAGTCCAAGGAGTTCTAGTGGGAACTCATTGTAGGTGTTGCGGTACCGAGGAGTGATCCGATGGGATCGATTATAGTGGAAATCCTTCGTGTGTCGAAGGCGGAGATGTAGAGTAAGTGTGCTCGAACCTCGAAACAAATCCCTTGTGTTTGCGATTGCTCACTCTCTCTCTCTCTCTCTCTTTGTCTCTTGTTTATATCTTGCATGCTTCTATTGTGTTTATCTTTACATGCTTGATATAAATTGTGTGCTTATTTGATATACATGCTTAGGTTGTTTGCTAACAGTTGTATTTAACCAAGAGAGCCAACGCGGCACCTCAACCTTTATCTAGGGGAATCTAGAGGAGTTAGTCCAGAGCCCTTCACGGGGAATTCGGCTACACTCTTATGTTATACGTAGTGTTTAGTTTAAGAGTTTTGTTTAGGTCATAATAGTTTTTACTTACGCATTATTTGGCATTTAGTGACCATTAGATTAGCCATCACTTATTCACCCTCCCTCTAGGTGATCCTATAATTGGTATCAGAGCCAAGTGCTCTGAATTTGGGTCTCACAACCTAGAGTTAAAGATCCTCATTTTTAGGCTAATCACCATTTTTGTACACACACCATGGACTTCATGTCACCACCCACCTTTGACATTCTTAACATCCAAATTTGGAAGGTTAAGATGTCTTTGTACCTCAAAGCCTTAGGTATTCATGTTTATTTTGCCACCACTAAAAATGATTATTGTTTAAATGGCAAGAATCTTGAGGCTAATGCAAAAGCCCTTCATGCTTTAAAGTCTACCCTAAATGATGATTATTTATCTAGGGTTTCTAACATTGATTCGGCTTTTGTACCTTGGAACATCATCACCTCCCTTGGCGAAAAGGATCTATATTATGCCGGGAGCGATTCGGATGTTGGAAGTGGCGTCTCCAACAAGTGCTATATGGTCCAAGGGGATAACCCCCTTGAGATAACTACCGAATCCCAGGTAGATGAAAATGACATGTCATATGATGAGCTTGCTTGTTTTTGTAAACAATTACTTGAGAAATATGACATGCTTAGAAAAGATAATAAAAATTTAAAAAAGAAATTTGATTGCATGCTTAATGAAAAAGATTCATTAGAAAATAAGGTTGCATGCATAGAAAAAGAAAATGAAGTTTTGAAAAATGAGAATATTTCCTTAATGTCTAAATTGAATGATTCATGTGAAGGGAATATGTCTTTGAAAAATAAAATTGTCTTGGTGGAAAAACAAAAAGAAGTTGCTTTTCAAGAAAACAACTCTTTAAAAAGAAAAATGTTTGAAAAAGAAAAAGAAAAAGAAAATGTTTCTAAAAAGAAGAAAAATAGTTATATATCTCATCATGCCTTACATGCTACTATTAATGAAAATGAGATCAATGTTTTGAAAAATAGGATTAGTTGTTTGAGCTCAACTTTGAGCTCTTGTGCTTTTAATCATTCTAGATTGGAGTCTATGTTTTCAAAGAAACAAACTCCACATATTCATGCACATCATCATCATGCATATGCTTATGTTACACGCCACGATCATACACATACACATAAGCATCTTAAGGTGTACAAGTGTACACATTGTGGCCGCAAAGGCCATTTAGTAAAATTTTGTTTTGATAAGTTGCATGTCTTAAATTTTGCTAATAAAAATGTTTGGGGTCCTTATAAGACTAACCCCCAAGGACCCAAGAAAAAATGGGTACCAAAACCCCCACCGTGTGTTTTTATGTAGGTGAGGGCTCTCACACGACGTGAGAGGAATGGTGCCTTGGTGGTGGTTGCATGGACTAGAAGGACATAAAATTGATGCACCGCTATCAAGGAGGTTTGGTGGGTCAACCACCATGTTTGGAGTTTTTGAACATAGTTCCTTAGTTGGTAACTATTTCTAAACTTCTTATTTTATTTACATGCTTGTTCATATGTCATATTTTTAGCATGTTCATGTTTTAGGTTTTTGTGCTTCATGTGATAAATACTAGTTTAAATGTAGTTTTTATCAAAACTTATATTTATACATGCACAAATACTGAGAACAAATTGATTCATATATGTTTGCACTTCATACTCATTTGTACCCACTATATGCACATGTATAGCCTAGTTTTGATGATTCTTTCATTTACACTTGTTTTGCCAATTTTCGTGTTTTTACTTCATGTATAAGCATTTTTATTCAAATCCAATAAATATATGTATATCCTTTTTGAGTCTCTTGCCTTCATGCAAATACTATTAATAGACTCGTTTTATGTTTGGGATATGTATGCATATTGTTAGATTTAGATAAATCATACATATACCTAGAAGTTTATTGTTTCTGATGAAAAATAAATTTTCATGTTTTGTTTGATAAAATAAAATGAATAATTTGTTTTGATCATTTTGAGCCTTAATGACTATTTTCATGAAAATGCTATTTACCTGATTATTGAACACTCATACGTCATTTGTTTTGTCATGACTTTGATTCATGAACACTTTTATGAGCTTAATCGATTTTGAGTGTCATCTCTTGTGTATTTGGTATGATTCATGAAATACATATGATTTGATTTCATGTTTTTGAAGGATCTTTAACTAGTTTTTCAAAAATTAATTTAACTAGTTATTTATTCTTCAATGTTTATGAGATATACACATGATCCTATTATTGTTTCAATTGGTATCATTGAATCGTTTCAATTGGTATCAATTTGACTCTATTTTTGTATATACTCATATTTTGTTTTCTTATATATGTATGTATCAATTTCAATTGGTATACTCATTTTTCATACATATATATGAGTTATTTGTGTTTGAGTTAAAATTGTTTTACATGTTTAAAGCACAAAGTTGTTTATGATAAGAAAATGAAATTTTTAAGAAAAATTCTCAAAATTTTGTTTTATAAGAAAAATTCAAAATTTTTGATTTGTATTGCCTATATGCAAGGAGAGCTTAACATCTCTTCTACATATAGATTCATGTTGAGTGTATTGTATATTGAGGAGCTTGACAACTCCTCTTTATGTGGTACACGTGTGTAGGGGGAGCTTCACATCTCCTCTTATGCATTACATAATATGTGTTATGTGAATTGGGGCTTGTCATCCCTTCTTCATGTAATGCATATGTGTAGGGAAGCTAACTTAACGTTTTCCTCTTCATGAATGTATATCGCATATAATCCTTATTGATTGATTTATGTTTACCCCTTCATTGGTTCCTTGTTTCGGACAAAAAGGGGGAGAAAAATTTATTTGATTTAGTTTTTTACTTTTACCCCTTTGTTGATGATTGACAAAAAGGGGGAGAAAGATTTTGGATTTATATGCATGTTTTGTGTAAAAGGATTGTTTATGCATATATGTTTTGTTTTGCAAATAGGAGAAAAAGAATTTTGATTTGGTTTATGCTTGATTGGCATGTTTATCTCCTTACATTTGCATACATGTTTATGTACATTCATTACATATTTATTATTTGTTTGTTATGCATGAGTTAAGGGGGAGCTTCTTTGAGGCTTTATTTTAATCCATGCATATATAACTTCATGAGTTTTGTCATCATCAAAAAGGGGGAGATTGTTGGCCCGAAGGCCCATCACTCTAGTTTTGATGATGATCAACTCATGTAGTTATAGTACTAATGATCTTGTATTTAATTAGTGAGATTTATGATTAAGATCTTAGTAGGTGCATAGCTTCAACAAAGAATTTGAAGTCAAGTTTTGGAGCTAGCACGGTTTGATCCAAGAGCCATTGGATCATGTTTGGACCAAGTCAAGAAGATGAGAAGGCTTCAAGTGAAGACTTCAAGAAAGATGAAGACTTGTGTCTAGGTTTGTTTTTAGAAGATTTTGTTTTTAGATAAAATGTAAAGGATAGAGTAGTTGGTGGATTGCTCAAGTGTATCATATACACACACACTCTTGATAGTTTTGTTTTTACAAAAGATTTTCTAGTTTAGAAAATACATATTTCGTTTTTGGTATTCAAGTTTTATGTTTTAACCAAAACCATGTTTAGTGCTTAATGTCAAAAACATAGATATTTCACCATGTTTGTGTAGTGGATCATATCCATACACTCTATACTTCAAATGAGTTTAAATATCTTGTTTTTGTATTTGGTGAAGTTTTGGAAAAACAAGTTTTGGAAAAACAAGTTTTGAAAAATCTAGTTTTGGAAAATACTGTTTTCATTAAAGCCAATTTTTCCTTATTACAAAAATAGTCCAAATTATTTGTAACATGCCTTGATTTTGTGCAAGCATGTTTGTTTATCAAAGTATATTGGTAAAACTATTTTTGTAGATTTTTCAGTATTTTATGGGATTTTATTTGAACCAAAAAGACCAAGTTTTTAATCCCTTAACATTGTTTCCTGGCTTCAGCCGGTCGACCGGGACGGTCGACCGCAGGTTGAAGTCGGCCGACCGTCACGGTCGACTGACGTGCACAGACGTGCACGCCAGTTCTGGCAGGATGGTCGGCCGACCAACCCGGTCGACCGTCCAGAGAGCTCTGCTCTCTGGAAAGCCCCGGCCGACCGGACGGTCGACCGGACAGAGAGACTTGCTCTCTGTATCCTGGCCTCGGTCGACTGACCGGTCGACCGATGGCACAACGGTCTGAAATATGACCGTTGGCCGGTCGACCGGGCGGTCGACCGACAGGCCTGACAGACCTCCAACGGCTAGTTTTTGGAGCCCTATAAATTGGGCCATTTGGGGGCTGTTTTGATTAAGATTTTGGGAGAGTTTTTGTGCCAGTTTTTCCTATCCTTTCAAGAGGTTTTCTCCACATATTTGAGAGCAAATATTTCCAATCAAAAGGAGAGTTTTTATCAAGAGTGTTAAAAGTGTTTCTTTGAGTTTTCCTCCACAATTTTCATCCTTGTTTTTCTCACAAACACTTGAGCTATCCATTGCTTTATCTATCCATAGGATTGTGTTGTGAGAGTGTTTTTTGGTGATCAAGTGTTTAGATCACCAAGAGATCTTTTCTTGTACTTTGAGGAGGCGGACGTGTGTGTCCGCGGTGTTTCGAGTTCGGGTGCGAACTTGTTGTTTGAGGTGCGGCCTCGGCGAGCTTGTGGGCTTGCGGTGTGTACGGACTAGAGAGAGTCCAAGGAGTTCTAGTGGGAACTCATTGTAGGTGTTGCGGCACCGAGGAGTGATCCGGTGGGATCGATTATAGTGGAATTCCTTCGTGTGTCGAAGGCGGGGATGTAGAGCAAGTGTGCTCGAACCTCGAAACAAATCCCTTGTGTTTGCGATTGCTCACTCTCTCTCTCTCTGTCTCTTGTTTATATCTTACATGCTTCTATTGTGTTTATCTTTACATGCTTGATATATATTGTGTGCTTATTTGATATACATGCTTGGGTTGTTTGCTAACACTTGTATTTAACCAAGAGAGCCAACGCGGCACCTCAACCCTTATCTAGGGGAATTTAGAGGAGTTAGTCCAGAGCCCTTCACGGGGAATTCGGCTACACTTTTGTTTTATACGTGGTGTTTAATTTAAGAGTTTTGTTTAGGTCATAATAGTTTTATTCCGCATTATTTGGCATTTAGTGACCATTAGATTAGCCATCACCTATTCACCCCCCTAGGTGATCCTACAAGAGTTACTTCAAGTTCTTCAAGTGTTAAGCCCTTGCCTTCAGCCGATTCCTACTTGGTATATTCCTGAAAGGCATTAAATCTGAGGGGTGTAAGCTTACAGCTCAATGAATGAAGTTAATCTAAATTTATAATTTAATATGGTATTAGTAGTATGTATTGTACATGACACAAGAGAATACGCGCTCACTTGTCTAAATTGTAAGTGAACATAAATGTCAGAACTAGATTATCTATTTACTCCAAACTGTTATTCAATTAATACCAGTGTGTATAAGTAGCAAGTGTCGAGGTTTTCATTACAATACACAGATTCTCAATTTTGATGTTATGTCAATAGTTATTTATATTTTCATTAGTGAATTATGAATTTTCGAGGTCCACCATACGATACACGAGTAACACCTCCAATACACATAGTGTACACACACATACATGTTCATTCACATACAATAATTCTTTATCTTTCACTTTTTTTTTTACCTCTGATTCTATATCTGGTACCTTCCTCCAAGTATATATATAGATAATAATATTTCACCATCTTTCCCCTCCGGTTCTATATTTGGTCCCTCCACAAATATATATATATATATATAATAATAATAATAATATTTCACTGTCTTTCCCATCGTCCAGTTCTATATCCGGCCCCTTCCTCCAAACATCTCAATGTAATACACACATACCAATAGTTCTATCAAGAATTATCTTCAACAACATACGCCTTCATGTCATATCAAGATTTCAACAAAAGAATTAAACATCTCAATCAAGCAACCATATCATGGTTATTTGTAACAATCATTTGTAACAACAAGATTCTTAGTAATATAAGTCTGTTACTTAATTTCTTTTAATACCTTTGTAGATCTCATTCCAAAGTTCAATATTAGTTAAGCTGACTCAACTATTCATCAATTATATTTGTAACTTTTCATAATTAACTCTAATTTAATGGAAACCCCACCCACCTCTGGTTCTATTAGTTCTTGGAATACTGATACCACATACAGACACCATAGATACGTAATTCTCGTCTCCACCGAACACAATGACTCAAGAATCCGTGTGAATCTGACTCCGGACGGCTGAGATATCACCTGAAAACCAAATCTGATATATAATGGGTCAGTTTGCTATTTATCAAGTCCTGAAAATAATATTATTCACCAGGGGGTTAAATAAAATTTTACATTTACTCAAATGGATTGGATCAGATCCTTAACAGATCGGGTTGGGTTATTTTGAAACCCAAACCTGATATAGGTTTCTCCCCCATTCACAACAGCAACAACAGCACTCGCTCTGCTTCTCCCATCGCGCCTGGCCTCAGGTCACCGGTCTGGCGCCACCTACTTGGCGTTGTGCCGCCCGAAGCTCGCCGCTGGTCTCCCCTAGTCACCGGTCATGCCCGAAAAGAGAGAGGGAGAAAGAGAAAAGGAGAGAAAGGAAGAGGAGGGAGGAAGGAATGGATAGGGGTACCGTAACCTGACGCCATCGTCGCCCGATGTTCCGCCTACGCGGAGTCATCCTTGCCACCGGTCACGAAGAGAGAGAAGGATTGATGAAGAGAGAGAGAGAGAGAGAGAGAGAGAGAGAGAGAAATAGAGAGAGAGTGTGTGTGTGTGTGTTAACGGGAAAGAGAGGTGTGTGTTATGGTTTGAAATGAGAATTATTTCTCATTTAAACCTTAAGTATTTATCCCTAAATTCTTATATCATACCAACTATCCCTTACAAATTCCCACCTCCCTCATGATTAAGCCACCTAATAGCTTATGTATACTTCACCCTTCCACTTACTTGTATTTACAATTTTTATACAAACATACATATATGTGTGTGTGTATATACACAAATACATGTACACCAAGATATATGAATATATAATGTATGTATGTACCAACATTTTCATATTTCCATATATTCTTATACTTTACCCCTTCATTTAGCTTAGGCCAACTCATAATTCCACTTATTATCCTTTTAATTAAATATAAATGGTAGTGAAGAAGAATACTAGCTAGGGTTTAATTAATATACACATATTTGAAATTATACATGTATGTATGCATACAATTAAACCTACAACCTCATCCATTTTGCCTTATCTTCTTGCATATAATTAGGATGAGGGTTATTAATTAATTATCCAAAAATCATAACAAGATAATAATCAAGATTAATTAAAAACCGGATGTTACAATTCTCCCCCCTTAAAAAAGTTTCATCCCCAAAACTTATCTTATTTTGGGATAGGTGTTAGTAAGATTTCTATATTTTATCTTTCGACTTCACTTCTAGTTTCGCCACAAAACTTATTATCAATAAATTGATTTATTCCTCGACTTAAATATCCTTGTGATCAAGAATTTGTATTGGTTTTTTTACTGTAGAATATGTCATTTGGCTTTGCAGTGGTTAATGAAGAAAGATATGAAAATTATTCACCTCACTTTTCATTAACTATTATTATTTTTTATTAATTCAAGTCTTACTTTTATGTATATTGTCAGCTCAGTAATTTCAAATCCAAGGAATATTATAAAATTTACAATGAATTGGATTGAAGATTTTGTAATCTTCTCATGTTGACTATCTTAATACCTAATATACTACCTTTTACTTCACGCTCAATGTTAGTCTTAATTAAAAATTCATTTTAATCAAGATAAATTCTCCTAACATCAATATTTATTTTTAGAGCTCTGAGATTTGATATATATACTTCTCAACTAACACTCATGAGATATGTTATATATTTATTTTTAACTGACACATATAGAATGTTATGTATCTTTCAATTTCGAGGAACAAGGCCAATTGATATCCAACAGATCCAACTTAATCTGATATCTTAAATAATCCATCATATCAGAATTTCAAGTTATTTTCCTTCTCGGGTATGGTATCCTCATCCCATCTTCTGGTTCTCATGCGATCTTTTCAATTTATTGGTTTCTCCAGAGCACCCATACTTAGGAAAACTAATTGTCCTGCAACTATTTTACTCATGAAAATTATGATATTGATTGACAATGATGAGTATTATATAAACAAAAATCTCAGTGATCTTAATTTACAGATTCGTTATTTAATGCTTTTATTGACTAGATGAATTCAGTTTAGTCAAAGAATACCATTATCATACCCTTCTTTCATTTAGCTGAGTATAAATTATGATTACACTAAATCTCCGACTATCATTAACTTTGTAATTGATTCCTAATCATAATAGATTTTATTAGTCACCATATGGAGTTCACGTATACTATAGTTCCTAAACTTGGCATGTTGCTATAAATTTCATATTCGGTTAAATAAAATTCATTATTCGTTTACTACCAAACCGTACTCTTAACTCCCGAACACCCATATATAGAATATATAAATCATTATTTACTGCCATTAATTATTCTTTGATAGAACCATTTATATTTAATTATGAGGTTATCAGAGAAGTGCTTTACTCACTTTTGATTTGCCGATCCTTGTGATATTCAAATCTCTTGTCCAATTTACAATGACTGATCAAGATATATATTCATGCTTCTCTTTCCCTCCTTGGCACTTATTTTGTTCAGATTTTTATTTAATAATGAATTCACTTAGCAGATTCTTTATAATAAGAATCAATAGTCACCTTTCAGATAAATGTTCATAGTTATCTGAGAATAATTTACTAACATATTCTTGTTAACAATATTCTCTCCAATAACAGATTGTTGTTTCTTTTGTCATTAAATATATTAGTCTAAGGTAAATTTGCATTTCCCTATATACTTGCTCTATTTACTAGCCCTTACTGTTGTATATAGTAATTGATATAGGGCGTGTTTGGTTAGTTGCAAAATGGTTGCAAAATGCAAAACGTTTTGCAATTTTACACTTTTCACTTGTTTGTTTCCATTTGCAAAATGCAAAAACTTTTTCCACTTGCAGTTGCTACAGTTAAATTTGTGGTCATTTAATTCTCACTTTTACACTCATTTTTCTCACTTGCAGTTGCTACAGTTAAATTTGTAGTCATTTAATTCTCACTTTTACACTTATTTTTCTCACTTGCAGTTGCTACAGTTAATTTTGTGGTCATGTAACTCTCACTTGTAGTACACCAATTCAAAACAGTTACTTGATAATCAATATATAATTTAATATTTTTAAATTTAATATTTTAAATAGTGTTCAATTTCTTATTTAAGTATTTAATTATTTTATATTTTTAATCTTTAATTTTTTATTGTTTTTAATATTGTTTTAATATTTAATATTTTACTATTTAAATTTACTATTTTTATTTAATATTTTATTATTTTATTAATACTTATTCCATTTTTTATTATTTTATTTAGAGTAAATATTTTATTAATATAACAATATTATACTTTAATATAAAATTACTATATATTTAGTTATTTAATTTTTAATATAAAAATTACTTTATTAATATCATAATATTTTTTATTATTATATTAATATTTTATTATGTTAATATTGTAATAATAATTCAGTATAATAATACTATAATGATAATTTATTATTAAATTATAATTATATTTTACTTTGTTAATTTTATATTTCTATAATATTACAATAACATTATAATAAAATTTATACTATAATAATTTTCAAGTATTTTTAATATTATAATATTATTACTATATTTTATTTTTTTGTAAGATATTTTAATATTTATATTTTATTAGTATTCTTAAAATTTTATTAATGTTCTTTAGATTTTCTTAAAATTTTATATTATTTATTTAGTTAATATTTTAGTAATATTTTACTATTTATAATAATATTTTATTAATATTATTGTTATAAATAAAATATTAAGATTATTAATCATTTATCTCAAATTTATTAATACAATTTAATTTGCAATATTAGATTTAATTTAATAGTATTTATAATATTTAAATCACTGCTACGGTTAATTTTGTGGTCAACTTTTCCACTTTCACTTTTACATTACCAACCAAACACCGTAAAACACAATATACTTTACCATATACACTTTCACTTTACCAACCAAACACCGTAAAACACAATATACTTTTCCATTTACACATCACTTTATCAACCAAACACCGTAAAACACAATATATTTTCTCTGCTACAGTTCACTTTTTCCATTCTCATTTTACGACTTACGACTTGCAACGTTTTGCAACGAAACAAACAGGCCCATAGTCTCATTTCAAGTTCTTCAAATATCTAGATATGAACAAGGAATACAAAGTTATTCAGAAGAATTATTGAATATTATTTTATCGTGTAACCATCTAGTAAAGTTCAAATAATTCACTTTCCAATAACGTGTATTATGTATTATGCTTAGAGCTATAATTCATAATGAGAGGGAAATGAAACGAAACTGAGTATTAAGTGTATTTTCTCTAAGAACCTGAGACAGATTTTCTTGATCCAAGTAATTTTGAAAAGTTCAAACACTTATTTATATCATCCCTGAATCAAATCTAACAACCAAAGCTTCAAATCTAAAACTCTAAACCACAAGCAACCAAAATATAAATTCTACAACTATAATCACTGCAATTCAATTGATTCATGAAATTCCTTAATAGTAACAGAATCGAAACAAAATGAATCGAAGAAGACTCCGTCACTTGGGTCCTACCTCCATGCCATCTGTAACATTGATTTTCCAAATGCTGATGGATCCATAATCATATTCCTTGCATCGCTCACTGGCCCATCAAAGTTTGACAGTATTAAGATTATATATCCTCAAGTTCTCCTATATAGAAATTATAGAGAAATTATATCCAACTCTTTTCATGTTATAATCTCACAATATAAATCATATCTATATACAGATTCTTCAAAATAATATCAAAATTTATAATTCCTTCAATATGACATATCTTTTGTATTTTTCCATTCAAAATTTCATTATTTTACAGTTAGATCCTTAATAAGATTCTTCTGTTCTGATTTAACTTTGACTTACCTGATATTTCAACATTCCCTTATTTCAGTGGCTCATACCACTGGTAGCCCACATTGAAAGCCCGCACTCCTAGCAGAACTTATTCGAATCAAGGTATGCGGGAATACCCTTATTCAAATGTAAAGAAATAATCAAACATGCATTTTGAGATTAATCTTACATGTAAGAACCAATTATCCCCCTTAGAACAATCCACGTTCAATCATACAATCATACAACAATACACACGTGTGTACATCAATCTTACTGACAATCTTAATCTTGAAATAATTATTCTAAATCACATCCCTACACCTATACTTTCTTAGGCCTATGCCTAAACTCTATTCCTTATTCTTCAGCATGAGCTCTGATACCAATTGTAACGGTCTCAGATTTAATCACCAATTATCATAAAATAATTCCATAATTATCTATATCATTTACATAAATCACATTATTTTGACAACATCTCATGTGTAATATGAAGTCTGTCCTGATACAACACTATACAATTCTAGTTTGACATCGCTTACTTATAAATCTTTAAACTTTGATCATATAAATTCAACTCAACCTTCACTATCAATAACAAAATATAATCACAAACTGAAGATATACCCTTCGGTATCACATTCCAACATAAACCAACTCAATCCTTATCCAGATACAACTAGAACTCATGTGTGTGTGTATATTCTTGAACTAACTTGTAAATAATCAACTATCGATTCTACTCAATAACATCAACTATTTCTACATATACATATACCAAAACATTCAAATATAATCAAACAGCTTGGTGGACCCACACAAGAGTTATTCCAAGTTCTTCCAGTGTATGCTCTTACCTTCAGCAGGTTCTTGCTTAATATATTCCTAAAAGGTATTAAATCTGAGGGGATGTGAGCTTACAGCTTAATGAGTGAAGTTAATCTAAATTTATAATTTAGCATCGTATTAGCAGTGTGTAGTGTACATGATACAAGAGAATATGTAATACTTGTCTAAAATGAAGTGAATTTAAATGTCACAACTAGCTTATTTATTTATTTTAAACTATTTTTCAATTAATACCAGTGTGTGTATAACAAGTATCAGCGTTTCATTATAATATAGAGATTCTCAATTCTGATGTCATGTCAATAGTTACCTATGTTTTCATTAGTGAATTATGAATTTTCAATGTCCACCATACCATACACGAGTAACACCTCCAATACACACATAGTATGCACACACACATCATACATTCACATACATCAAACATACATGTTCTCATATATAATAATTTTTTATCTTTCACCGTCTTCTTCACCTCCGATTTTATATCTGATCCCTTCCTCCAAGTATATATATAAATAATAATATTTCATTGTCTTTCTCTTCTCCTGTTCTACATTCGGTGCCTTCCTCTATAAATATATATAATAATAATATTTCACTGTCTTCCCCCTCCTCCGGTTTTATATCGGTCCATTCCTCCAAACTTCTCAACAAACACACACATATCAATAGTTCTACAAGAACTATCTTCAACAACATACACATTCATATCATATCAAGAGTTCAACAAAAGAATTAAACATCTCAATCAAGCAACCATATCATGATTATTTGTAACAATCATTTGTAATAACAAGATGCTCAGTAATATAAGTCTGTTACTTAATTTCTTTCAATGCCTTTGTAGACCTCATTCCAAAGTTCAATATTAGTTAAGCTTACGCATCCATTCATTAATTATATTTGTAATTTTTCTTAATTAATTCTAACTTAATGGAAACCCCGCTCAAGTCTGGTTCTATTAGTTCCCGGAACACCTGATATCGCACATCGACACCATACATACGTAGCTCTCGAGAATCGTGCGAATCCTACTCTGAATGGCTGAGATATCGCTCGAAAACCAAATTCGATATATAATGGGTCAATTTGCTATTTATCAAGGTCCTGAAAATAATATCCTTATTCACTAAGGGGTTAAGTAAAATTTTACCTTTTACTCAAATGGGTTGGGTTGGATCCTTAATGGATCAGGTCGGGCTGTATGAAACCCAAACTCAGTATGGGTTTCTCCTTCATTCACACAGTAGCAGCATTCGCTCTGTGTGGGGAGAGAGTGAAAAAGATTGAGGATGGAGTTTTTTAAATGAAGTGTGGAGGAAGCAACAGAGTTATCGACAGTCTTGGGCTTTGACCTGTCAATAGCGTGTTCCAAAGAGCAGAACTTGTCAAAACTCTTTGTTGACTACCGACCCTGTCAACAGTACAGACACTCTAATACGTGTCTGCAGGTGAACCGAGCTATCGACAGCATATGAGTTGGGTTGTCTACAGCATTTTCCATAGAGCGGAGTTTGTCAGAGTTGGTCATTGGCTGTCGACAAACCCCTGTCGACAGTGTTTTGCCTCTGAGCGAATTCGAGTATGTTTCTGAATTTATTTTTGATCCAAATTCATAGTTTTTGGATTCTTTTTCTTCCTGGACTCCATACCTATATAAAGAGGGGTATTGTCCCTGCTATTGTATCATGTACGTGATTGATTTTAATAAGATCTCTCTCCCCTTCTGCCCCGAGGACGTTGGCAAATTGACGAATCTCGTTAAATCTTGTGTTCTCGCTTTCTTTCCTTTGATTTCTTTGTTCGTGCAATTGACAACTATTCTCTGGTATTGTTGTCCTTTATGCAAGAAATTCCATCACTCTGCTCCTCCCATACATGCCCAGCCTTAGGTCCCGCCGGTTTGGCGCCGCCCTGCCTGCCGTCACGCTGCCCAAAGCGCGCCGCCGGTATCCCCTGGTCGCCGGTCAAGCCTGAAGAGAGAGAGAGAAAAGAGGGAAAGGAAGAGAGTTAGGGAGGAATGAGAGGGGGTGCCGTGATATGCCGCCGTCATAGGCCAATGTCGCCGCCTACGTGGCATCGCCCTAGCCGCCAGTCACCAACTAAAGATGGAGAGGGAGTCATGAAGAGAGAGAGAGAGAGAGAGAGTGTGTGTGTGTGTGTGTGTGTGTGTTATGGTTTGAAATGAGAATTATTTCTCATTTAAATCTTAAGTATTTATCCCTAAATTCTTCTACACCTATCCATTACAAATTCCCACCTCCCTCATGATTAAGACACCTCATAGCTCATGTACACTTCACCCTTCCACTTGTATTTACAATTTATGTGTGTACTAATATATGTACACCAAGATGTGTGTGTGCGTGTGCGCATGTGTATGTGCACGCATACCAACATTTTCATATTCCCATGTATTTCTTATACTTTAGCACTTCATTTAGCCTAGGCCAACTCATAATTCCACATATTATACTTTTAATTAAATAGTAATAAATGGTAGTGAAGCATGGTTCAAAGACTCGGCCGAGTCGGAGACGAGTCGGCCGAGTCGTATCCGTCTCGGCCCGCTCCGAGACGAGTTCGAGTCACGAGTCGGTCGACTCAACTCAGAGGAGGCCAACTCGGCCGAGAATCAGAGTTAACTCGGCCGACTCAGCATTATGATGATTTTGTGCCTCATCGCAATTCAATATGGAAATAACTACATTAGCATGTATTTATGAATGTAGTTTGTGTAATTTACTATATTGTGCATGTATTTTGATATGCTTCTACCGACGACGCGTGTATTTATGTTTTCGCTCTAGGTGATATATTTTGGACATGTAATACATGAATATGGATGTTGACATTTTTTTAAGATTTATCGTGATTTTTTCAGAATTTTTTGAGCTTTCTCTGTAGCGTTTTGCGCGTATCACCCCGATACCGATCCGAGTCGCGGAGACCGATCCGTCTCAGTGCCCGCCGAGTCGGCAGCCGAGACCGTGACTGTGAACCATGTAGTGAAGAGGAATGCTAGCTAGGGCTTTAATTAATATACATGTATTTGTAATTATACATGTATGTATACATACAATTATACCTACAACCTTATCCATTTTGCACTTATCTTCTTCCATATAATTAGGATGAGGGTTATTAATTAATTATCCAAAAATCATAACAAGATAATAATCAAAATTAATTAAAAACGGGGTGTTACAAAACCCAAGCTAGGTTTTTCTTTAGTGGGGTTAAGCTTAGTATGCAAAATACACAAAATACATAATGTGCACAAAACATACATAACCTAATGTAAAGATTGAAACTACAAAAAATATCAACACGTGTTAAAGTTTTAGCATTTTTCTTTTTCTTTTTATACATCCAAGTTTAGATAATATTTTTGCTATAATTGATATTAGATCAGGACATATTTTTTATATTGTTAATCTGTTAAATTGATAAGACATAATTTATGCTGAAAAAATCAAATCCATGATTATCATAAGTTTAAAATAAATTAAAACAAAACATAACAAAATACCAAAACTTTCTTATTTTTGAAACTAAAAGGAGAATATATTGAAAGCTAGAAGAACTCCTATCCTCAGAGTTGCAATATACAATGTCGATGTCTGTATTTTCATTTCTATCGTAAGTACAAAAAAAACAATATAAAGTGAAACAAATAGAAATACAACATGAGAAAGAGGAATGATCAAAAGATTTGTACCTTTCTTCTCAAAAATGGAAGAAAGACACTTTTGCTTACTTGACAGAAGGAAGAGAAAGGAGACTAAATATGGGATCTAAAATATTTGCTAACTATAAATTACATGGCCATTTACTATCATATATTTAGGCAAGTGAAAGTTATAGTTAAGACAATAATTGAAATTTTTATTTAGAAAGTCCTATATGTTCCCATCTTGATCAGTAAAAGGACACAAAATAAGTAAAAATTTCTCAAAATTAAAAGAGTAGGGCAGAGAAATACTACACATTGAGGGAAGCTTTCAAGTGAAGTCTAGGCAATTGCCCGAACTTGCCCACATCAAGCTCTGTCCTGTTTGCATGGTTCCACATCTGAAAGAAAGTGTAAAACTAAAAGACTTAAACATGAGGATGGCACCAACACCAATTATCTTAATCTATTATGTCGCAAGTGGTTTCGACCATATTAAGGCCTCAGTATGTTAAACCCCAAGCAGCCTAATTTCTCAACAGGAAGTGTGATTCCGAAAGCTAAATCTCAACATTCATTGCCTCAATATGTGCCACTGATGAGTTGAATGGCACCAGCAGACTCTTAACACAGCTCTTATCAGAAAAGGTGGGTATCAATTATAAATCACCTCTTCATGTTGTTTCGTTAAGCTCTTATTAATGAAACGGGGATCGTTTGCCTCACGGTTTTATCTCAAAATATATATATAAATCACTCTTAATCAAAACTGACCGAAAGGAGGTTTTCTCCCGTGACTCATATAGAAACTTTGTTCGTCCATCTGTCGGTCCGTCTCTACTCCTCCTACTTCTTTCTCCTCCTTTCTCTTCTCCCGTCTCATCCTGACCATCGGCCGGTTTTCCACCAACATAAACGGTATACTAGTTAAGCAATTGTTTATGTTGAGCTGTCTCTCTACCTTTAGGAGCAAGTTTCGAATATGCAGTTGTTAAAAATGATGATGAACCATAATCCCCTCAGCACTATCAGCACAGTTCCTTGTCAAATTTTTGCAACATGGGTTTGCGTGTGTGAATTGAACGCTGCCGCAAGGATTGCATTACTGCAATTTATCACAAATAAAGAACACGGCTTGAGGCTGTTGCGATTAATGTGATAATCGATTTCATAAATAAAGTTTATCAGTTATAAATTTTAGCCAATGCTGAACTCTTCGATATCAAATTCGATTCAATCATTGCATTTTCTTGTTGAAACCAAAGAAAAAAGACTTATAACAAGGGGAACCAAAAAAAAAAATCTCGTTTTGATATACGCGAAGAAACACTTCCAGCAAATAACATCACGGAAGCAAAACAATGAGTAAAATTCCTGAAAATAAGAGAAACTAACATCACATAAAAAGAATTATAGTTGTTGAGCTGATCGAGTCTCACCTTCCTGTGCGTAAGGGCGCGTTGAAGATCGCCATTGCCTAAGAGACGAGGAGAATCAGAGAGAGAGATTATAAGAGGGAAGAATGGGGACGGTTCTTCGACCGCGAGATCGCCATCGCGTCGAATTGGGTGGCGAAAAAAGGTTTATTCTTTTAATTTGATTGGGCTTCGTGAGCTGGTTTGGCTTCAAATCGAGATTCTGTACCATTGCTTTTGTTATGGGCACCCAGCGAAAATTTACATCGGATAAAGAGACAATTTACTATACCTCCCTAGCATGGCTACAATTTTTTCATAAGCCCTTTCCGACATTTACCAACTTCGTGTGTTTTAGCCTCTACGACCTTTTGAGGGCACAGCCAAATAATCGAAATTTGTTAGGGGTTTGCATAAAAAGTCACCTGATCCAAGGGCTCAATTTTAACTTTGTAAAAACAATACAAATTGAGCTGAGCACATATAAGCAAGTGACAATGACCTGAGCATACATACATCACACCACCTACGAAAACACTGCCGAGCTAAGAAGAGACGTAGGCCTAGCATGAGCGACAAGAGCCCCTTAGCCTAGCCAAGGAGACTGCCTATGAACCCGCATCGAGATTTGGGCACGCGAGCTGGCTCGGGGCCACCAACGAGCCTGCACTGGGCGGCGACATAGGCAAGTCATCCTTGGCTACCAAAGGTTAGGCTCTTATCTTCATGCAAGGCCTCCCCTCCACAGTTCATATGTGGATGCTACTCCTTTCTTCGCTTCACCCTATTTGTAGGGTGAGATACTGAGGTGGGGTTACCACTCTCAACTCAGCCATGTCCACAGCTTTTTTCATGAGTCTGGACTCAAATCTTCTGCCCATCTCCACAAGGAATATATTCACATGATCCCTTGGGCCGGGACCGTCCTCTAAAGCGAGCAATTCTACAGATAAGATGGTGGAATTATTGGCAAGAGAAATCGATTTTCTGCATGAGAGATGTGTGCGCCCATGCCTCAGTACTTTCAAGTATATGTGCGAGATAAGATGCTGGTGATCAGCCTTTACGTTTTCTTTTCCACCAAGAGAGAGATGCATTGCGAGTAGACACCGAATCATGTACCCTTCCTTTTTTCTTTTCTTTTTTTTTTCAATAGTTAAAACGGCGAATTTATAGGATCTCTCGCGATTCATTAATAAGATTTTAATGAAAACAACTCTGAAAATACAATATACAACCGGTCCTCTTGAGCCAAGTAGCTTCTCCTGCAAGAGGAGGGAAAATAAGTAAAAACATAGACACAGAAGAAACATGTAGCAAAAGAGACGAAAACATCTTGATGCAAAATACAGATACATCCTGTATCGAAAGTCAAGCGTAAGCCTGAGAACCGAAAATCAGGGCTCTGCTATTCCACCAATCACACTGCCTCTGAATCGGTGTCGTACTCTCTATCCTGAATATCTTCCGAGTGGATGCGAGAGGCCTCCCATATCCCTGTCTGATCGAGTGTCCTCATGTACCCTCCCCTTTCCCCGTCTCAGCTTTACGAACAGATTATTCGAAAAGCCTTTAATTCCCACAAAAGAAAAGTCAAATTCCACTAACTTGACCAAATCTTTTGTTCTTTGCAAATTGATCATCAAAGATCATGACCTTTGTCCAAATGATCCATTTTGTGGCCGTGGCTTCTTCCACAAGGAAGAAGAAAGAGCTGACTGTAGCGTGTTGCGCGTTCCTTTCCTTCGGTGGCCCTATCATATCCGAAGGGTTCGATTCAGGAGATTACTGACATTCTCATATTTCATTCTCCCCATCGACCTCTTCATGAATTTGAATTTGATTCCCATAATGTTTGATATCGATCTTAAGATATTCTTGATTCTTATTTTCCTGTCTGTATAAAGCCATTGAGCTTTTAAACCATACAGTGGTCATGATGTGCAAATTCTTCTACATTAATGCTTTCTATTTATGGCTCATTTCATGCCACAACTTTGTGAGAAGGCATGTAAAGCAGCTTATATCAGAGTTTAAATAGTGCCATTTCACCGTGATCACCGCGCCATCTCATCCATTGAGCCGTCTGGGGGTGGTGGGTCCCATATCAAAATCAACGGCCCAGCCAGACGCGGTGGCCGTTGTGATGAAAAACGCGGTGAGCAAAAAAATTTCGAGTATAAATAATTTACTCCACAATATTTAGTATTTCTCCTCCTCAACCCATCCATGATGAGATGATGTTTCAATTATAAATAACTAAAAAGAAGAGAGAGTTAAAATATATTAGTGGTCTAGTTATAGATTAATTTGTTCAGAATAGTTGCAATAAGTATTAGTTAGCAGTTATTATATCATGTATATATGGTCGGATCCTTTCTATCAAGGGAAAGCCCAAGTCTAAAAAATTGCCTGGTGCTTTATTTTGTGCCAAAACCTTCTTTGGCCGAGTTTTCCATGCGCTTATCCTAGGGGTGGCAGACGGGTCGCGAGCCGCCAGACCCGACCCGACCCGACCCAGAGTTAGCGGGTCTGGGTTTGGGCTAATCGGGTTTGGGTCGTAATCGGGTCGACCCGTCTGACCCGATTATTAAATAGGTCGGGTCGACCCGAACCCGCTAGACCCGCTTAACCCGCCAGACCCGATTATTCTCTCTCCTCCTCGATCTCCTCGGCTCGATCTCCTCCGTCGCCACCCACGCCTCCTCCTCCTCGCCTAAATTAAATTGTCAAAAAATATGCGTGAGCTCATTTTCGAACCATGACCTCTAGTATGTGAATTTAGTGCGATGACCAACTATACAACCCAACAATTTGATAATATAGTGTAAAGAATTTGTATTTAAGGTGTAATAATCGGGTCAAACGGGTCGGGTCGGGTCGACCCGACTAAGTCCGGGTCGGGCCTGAGTCTAAATTTTTGACCCATATAATAATCGGGTCGGGTCGACCTGACCCGATTATTATACGGGTCGAGCAGTAATCGGGTCGGGTCGACCCGACCGACCCAATTGCCACCCTAAGCTTATCCCCTTGTCCCCACAAAAAAAACAATACAGGATATGAAGTATTTTCCTAATCCATGTCTTGATCCTTTGAAGTGGGTCAGAACCTACTAATGCAAGCATGAATATGTGAGACACATTAAATGCATCTCTCTTGTAGAAAAGATACAAACTCAAAAACTGTTCATATATAGCACAGAATTTGTATGCCTGTAACTATGTTGTAAGACTCTTTTTTTAAATAAAGCCTTATTCAATATGAGGTTTGAGGATTTTAATAGCATTTAATTTTTATGTTAATGGTCTTAGAACTTTAATATACTTAGTTTACGGGAAAAAAATATCTACTTTTCTTTATAATATTTAGTTAGCAAAATAACAATAAGAAATTTTCTATTTAGTTTTTTCTTGTAAAAGCATTAGGTTGTTATTTTTTTAAGCTATTTTTTTATAAATTAATTTTTTGAATTTCTTTATCACAGTATTACCAACAAGTGTTCTCACTAATTTGATAATAATGAATAATTTGAGAAAAGAGAGAGTGGATGGAGACGGAGACGAGAGAGGAGAGGAGAGAAGAGAGAGATGAGCGGCGGTCCACCGGTGAGATTGAAGGGAACGGAGAGGAGAGGAGAGGAAAGAGAGAGAAGGGGGGTTGCTGGCGGTGGGCTTGGCGAGCCCGAGAGGGAAAGGGAGCGGGAGAGGGAAGAGAGAGAGAGAGAGAGAGAGAGAGAGAGAGGGGCAAGTTGTTGGCGAGATTGAGAAGGAGAGAGAGTGGTGGGGCGGCGATGGGGGAGGGGAGCTGAGGTGTTTTTAGCAAACTGCCACTGCTGAGTATTTTTTATATTAAATATCAGCATCTAAACATCTCACACAAATCTGAAACTGAGATGCTGCCACCGACATACATTTTCCTAACAAAATATAGCAAGTGAGCTTACTAAACTTGGAAACAAAGATTATGGCGAACCCATTAAAAAAAAACCAATGAATCAAAACAAAATCTCTGCTCTTCCCCCCACATTAATATATCTTTCTCGGGAACAAAATGCGACAGATCATCCTCTTGTGCCCATAAAGGGTTCAAGAAACCATGTGGGATGAGCAGTGCAAGCTCTTCTTGATTCTTCTTCTTTCTGGAAATTTTTAAAGTTTTTTCTTGTGTTGTATTTTAAAATGATATCTCTGCTGATATTTCTAGCTTTTCTGCATGATAAAAATATTGATAATGAAAGCAGAGAAAATTAAACTCTAATTTTTTTGTTTTGTAGCTTTAGTGTATTGTTGTATTGCTTTATTGTTTTTCTCTGTCTGCTGATCTTGAAGTTTGTAAGGAATCGCTATTTCCAGGGGTGATGCATTTTTTAGCCAAATGTAGAGTTTTCCCAATAAATTTTACAAAAAATTAATTCTTCTTGAAATCATATAAATCAATGGAAAATTGGTGGTATAGATTTATTAATGTGGGAAGAGAGGGTAAAGTCTTGCTGATAGAGTTTGTTAAACTCTTTTGGAAGTTGGCTAAAGATCGATACAATCAATGATGTCAAATACGAGAGTGTATCAGTCGTATCAATAGTGTATTGCACAGGAGTAACATGACCTAGTCGACTAGGCATTTGGACTAGTCGACTAATGATACAAACAGAAAGTTGAAAAATCTATTTCACTACAAACTAGTCGAGTAGGCCAAATATCTAGTCGACTAATAGAAGCAATTAGTCGACTAGGGTATTGGCCTACTTGATTAATACAGCTGCAGTGGCCCAGTTTCAATTCTGCTTCTGAATTCGTTTTTGATCCGAATTAGGTGTTTTTAGTTTCCTTTTTTTCGTGGTTCCTTTGGCTATATAAGGAGAGGTAATGTCCCCAATACCTGTAACTTGTAACATGTAATTGATTGACTCAATAAGAACTCTCTCCCCTTATCTCGAGGACGTAGACAAATTGCCGAACCTCATTAAATCTTGTGTTCCCTCTTTCTTTTCTTTGTTTAATTGTTCGTGTGATTGGTGACTATTCTCTAGTGCCCATCTTCTCTCTTAATTGAGATTCCCAACAAGTGATATCAGAGCTTTCCAGATTCGACGGGGAGTTTTTATTCGGGTGGAGCAAATCAACTTGGAGACTGTCTATTGTTCATTCAGAGGTGAAGATCTGATCTTTCCTATTTGGATTTCTTTTCACTAATTGTTTTCCGCATTGTGTTAAGGAATTTATTGAGAAGATGGCCGGAGAAAGTCAATCCACAATGAAATCTATGAACCCACATCCGATGAAAATCGATGTGATAAAGTTTGATGGCACGAACAATTTTAGGATGTGGAGGTGTGAGGTGATGGATGTATTGACGGCATCAAACCTTGAAGACACTTTACGATTGAAAAGAAAGCCGAAGGAGACTTCTAAAAAGGATTGGGACAAGATGAGTAGGACGGCGTGTAGTCTTATAAGGTCTTGTTTGACACAAGAAATCAAGTATCATGTCCTATATGAGACGTCTACAATTAAGATGTGAGAGATTTTCAAGAGAAAATATCTGACGAAAAGTAACAAGTCTCGACTGCTTCTAAAGAGGAGGCTTTATCGCTTCTAGTTGAAGAAGGGACTCTCTATTGTTGAGCACATGAACGATTACACAAAGTTTCTTACAGATTTGGTTAATGTGGATGTGAAAATCGAAGAAGAGGATAAGGCATTAATTCTTTTGAATTCTCTTCCTGATAAAGAGATGAGATCTTCGTCCTCACCTTGATTAATGGTAAACAATCACTTAATTATAAAGATGTATCGTGTCACGGTCCCAGATTATAGTTATAGGATTAGGTTAACAAATTTCATAATACAAAAATTTTCTTAAAAATTTTGGCGGCACCTCCCCTAAAAACATGGGTTTTGCCATGATACAACAACAACAACATTGTCCCACAATGGCCCAATTACCACCAACATCACATTTCGGCGCACATGGCCTACTTAACAACATAAAAGGAAATCATCTTCACATTACTTCACATTCATCAATTATGTTCCATATTGAATCACGACATCCATCCCAACAATGTATAACATCAACCATGGCAGGGTCTAGTTCCCTTCATCAACACTGCTGAGAATACATTTCAAGTTCTTGTGTCTAATGGCCATGCACAAGGCTTAGATTTTCAGTGATAACACCCAAAAACCAACTTACTATATACCAAGTTTCCCATATGCATACAATAAGTAGTACCAAAAGTAAACAAAATATAAGAAGAGACGATTGACCACAAGTAAGGTATGAGGGAGTCGATCATTCCTTTTCTTAAGATTCAGAGTCTAAGTCGGCCTCTTACCTCTATCCGAACCTGAAATTGTAAAAGCATGAACGGAGTGAGCTTGACAGCTCAGTAAGTAAACAAATCTAAATTGCTAATTCAATTACTTATATTAATAGGTTTTAAGTTGACACTTGTAGTTGTTAGCGAATTTCTGTCTTACTCTCGCATACTTCTAAGATTTAAGATAGATGTCTCAACTACCATGAATTTTACTTAGGTTTATCACAATCACATTTAGCACAATATAGAAAACAGAATACAGTTGTCACCGTCTTCCCCCTCCTACCGGCTCCCGCTCGGCCCCTTCCTCTGAGTAATATATATAGTACATACATATACATAATGTAGTTGTCACCGTCTTCCCCCTCCTGCCGGCTCCCGCTCGGCCCCTTCCTCCGAGTAATATATATAACTTATATATATATATATACATAATGTAGTTGTCACCGTCTTCCCCCTCCTGCCGGCTCCCGCTCTTCCCCTTCCTCCGAGTAATTTATATAATACATACATATATATACATAATGCAGTTGTCACCGTCTTCCCCCTCCTACCGGCTCCCGCTCGGCCCCTTCTTCCTAACAACATATAATTCATATGTATACATATCAAATAGAAACAACAGGCCCACCACGATAAGTTTTCGTATAACAAGTAAAATACAACGGTACTATTTACGCATACAACGCACTTTATCACTTCTATGTCCGAAACTAGGTCTCTACTTGATGTTAGGCAATCACTTCAATCCGAAACCAATGTGTCCCGTACTTGGTATGCGTATCCACATCTTCTTTATTTAATTAAGGAAGATTAGAATAAACTTTTGCAAGTGTTTTACATACCCCCAAATTAGCTTATCTCCTATCATATGTTGTTGGAAATTGGACAATTTCTTACTCAGCGGTCCTACTTGTATAGCCAAGAAGCATCACAATTTGATTGTTCAAGCATTCTAGTGTAAGATTTCGGTCATCTAAATTTTCTTGTCGTGGGAGTTAATGTCTAATTAAATGCAATACATCTAAATCTTAATGTGAACACCCGTTGATACTTTCTTGTCAACTCACATTTTACTACAATATCAAAACACTATTTTTAGTTAATTAGTATTCTAGTTTACTCACTTTGCTTCCGATGAGTGCCCCGGTAATGAATTTCGCCTACTTCACCCCCCGAATCGCAACCCTAATCAAGGATAGGCCTAAAATCAATTATTGATGCTCAAGTACACTCTAATCCAAGAAAAATTCACGGTTTACCTTTGATTAAATTCTGGTTTCTTATTCTCTTGCTCGAAGAAGTCCGGGATCCAGCTGCGCGAACTCTCCTGGCCCCTCCCTGGCCTCCGCCCCGAACCCCCTCTCTCCTGCGCGCACGCCTACAGCGCGCACGCCCGCGCGCGCTCACGTAGCGCACTTGCCGCGCCCACACCGCGCGCGCGCTCGACTCCCCCTCCCCCCACCTGCCGCGCCTGCCGAGCCCCCCTCCAGCTGCTGCTGCTCTTGCTGGGAAGGAAAAAAAAGGGAAGGGGAAAGAGTTAGAGAGGGAGAGAAGAGAAGGAGAGGGAGAAGGTGCTGCTGGTTGTTGGAGGAAGAAGAAGGAAAAATGGATCTAAAAGCTTGAAGAGAAGAAGGGGTTGTTGTGTTTCTCTTCCCAAAAGTCAATACATTAATCACTCCTTTATGCCACCTCATAAGCTCTCTCCCCCAAGCTCCTCACCTTGCACCCACGTTGACACACACATCCCACTCTCTCCCATTTCCTTCCACCACAACAAAGGGGTTAATATATAATTAGTTTTATTATTTAATGGGGTCTTAAAGTAACAATTATAGGAATTATGCAAAGTCCCCCATTTAATTAATAGTATTAATAACCTTTGCCTCATCCTTTATGTGTAACACCTGGATTGGTAAACTCTGGGTTAATAATATTTATCGTAAATTTTTATGATTTTTAAATTAATTGTTTCCGTATTAAATAATATTCGGTGATTCATTGTGGAAATCCAGAGTGGATTAAAATTTTGTTAAATCATACCGGATTAACTGATATGAAAAATATATGAAAATGGACGGTGTATACACTGTATGAAATACTCGTATAAATACAGGGTATTGGTATTTAACCATAATTATGATTGTATTAATATATTAGGGAGATGAAGAAAGAAAAGAAAAGAAAAAAATGAAAATATAAATAATTAATGGGTATGGGAGGTATGGGGGAGTAGGTGGGAGTAGGTGGGTGGAGGAAGAGAGATAAAATCTCTCTCCCCCGTTCACTCTCTCTCCCACTCTCATTCTCTCTCTCCCTCATCTACTCTCTCACTCTCTCTCTCTGTGGGTGTTGGCCAGAGGCCAGGGCCGGCGGCGCCGGCGTGGGCCGGCGTGGGGGTGGGGGAGCACCAGGCCCCCACCTGCCCTCTCTCTTTCTCTCCCCATCTCATTCTCTCTATCTCTCTCTCTCTCTCTCTCTCTCGGTGGGACCCCCGGCGGCCAGGGACGCCGGAGCGGCGCCGGTGGTGGCGGAGCAGCTGCGCCGGCGGGGCGGGCGCGCCGGCCGGGCGGGCGCGCGCGGCAGGGAGCAGCAGCAGCAGCAGCCGCTGCTGCTGCTGTGCAGTGGAAGAAGGAAAAAAAAAAGAAAAAGAAAATAATTAATGGGTTTGGGTTTCGGGTTCAACCCAAACCCGACCCGTTTGCACCCAAACCCGACCCAATAAGGTAAAATTTCATTTTAGCCCCTGTGAGATTATAAATTACTTTGGGGACCCTGAAAAAATTACAAACAGCCCCCTGAATATTTTCAGTTATTACGAATCTAACCTTTTGTATTGGTTTTGGTTCCCGAACGATATCTTGGCCATCCGAAGTCGGATTCGGACGATTCTTGAGCCATTGTGATCGTAGAAACGAGAGCTACACATCTGGTATATCAGTATACGGTATTGGGTATTCAAAATTTATCGGTATCCCAGTGAGTGGAAGTCCTAACTTAAATCTTATTTTTCCCCCAGTTTAGATATAATTGTCATTGGAAAATTAGTGATAATATTGATTCATTGGAACTAAGAGATTACATCATTAGAAAGATGATTGTGATAGTTATTATAAAAGTGAATTGGTGTTATGGAATCAAAATCCAAATAGGGTATCCGAATAATGAATCACGGATATGTTACGTATATGTGTGTGATGAATATTGAAGTTACTTAACTTGAAAATCGTTAAGTGGGTAAAGTCTACCCCTGATTCCTTTAAACACTGTATTACATGTGTATTAACTAGTAAGATAAGAATGATGGTTTGTAAGTGAAGATTGATATTATATGCAAGTGATATCCAAGTCATTACGAAATTTATAGTTATGGATAATACTAATCGGACAGTGGTTGGTTAACACCGGTGTACCCGGTGAGTAGATTAAACAGTGACAATGGGAAATCGATTATAGATCATGAATGTTTATTTATTAATAACTGATAATTAGAAATCAGTTAAGATAAAAGATCACTCGAGACCCATCAACCATGATCGGATATTATAGAATTGGTTATGTTGATACTAGTAATAGCAGAATCCGAAGCTGATACTAGAATTGAACTAAACAAATGAAAATGGAAATTATCTTCGAGTAACTCGACGTGACCGTGATATAGAAAACTCTGCTAAATGGGATACATGTAATTGATGCAGTATGATAGAAATAGCGTACTGGTTAAAGTATTGAAGGTTTTGTTTATATTGATAACTCGGATGGGATCGGGACATTTCTGTCAATTAGCAACGGTGAACGTGAACCGATAATAATGGAACTGATCAAAGTAATTGATAACGAACTGAATTAGAGCAACTGAATTCCCAACTCTACAGGACATGCTTGATAAGTAAATTGAATATCAAAAGTTTATTGTTAAGCTAAGTATACGGAATACTCAAATATTATGTAGTATGTTGAGTATTGATCTTGTGAATACTGTTTTCGTATTTGTTGTGTTTCATGATATATACGCTCATAACGTGATTTTGTGTATCAACTAGCACACTTAAGGCAACAAGGGTCAGCTGGTGACCTACATGATTATATATCGATTAAGTTGTTAATCGGTAGCAACTGAAAGTAATTTGATAGATAAATAACTAAGATTTATCGAACCCAATGAGAGGTGGAAGAATAAAACCTTTGAACCAGAACTCGCAAGTGGATATTGTACTTTTAGCGATTAATGATTATTAATGAAAAACTACTGAATAAGATCAAGTCTGATGATTATCAGATAATGGGTGACCGATGATGGTGTATAAGTATCAAGTGAGTAATTAAACTGGTGAAAACCTGTTAGAGTCAGTATTGAGTAAATCTGACAACTTAATATTAAGTATATCGATTATGATGGATAATTTGATATCAACAAAACAAATACCGATAGTATTGAAATAGTATTTTGGTATGCCTACTCGATACACCGGAGACTTTCGGGTATCCTTACAATTGATTAGCAGAACATTAGAATCCTCTATTAAGCTTGGAAGTCACATCTTTATAGTGACACCGATTAAATCTAACCGGTAAGAGTTAGATAATTACCTTAATAATTGAAAGCTAGTAATACAGACGAAAGATTGAGCGTCGTGTCAAGGAGATTAGTAATCCGGTAATGGTAAGTAATATGTGTATGTGTACGCATGTATATATGTGTGTGGTTTGATTCATATGCGAATGCAGATGATCATTTAGCAGTAAATGACTGTGTGGTTTGGAACTAGTAGATAGAAATAAGTAACAACAAAACATGCCGTATAGAAGTCAGTAGCGTTAACACCAGTATTGGTGGAACCTGGGATAAATTTGGGCTGTACCAAATAAAAGTACTAAAACCAGTCCTTACTTGAAATAGAGGATAATTATGATATCAAAAATATAATGATTCATTAATATAAGAATTGTCGTGTAACTATCACTTGTATCAGAAGCAATGAGAAGATTCTGAATTAAATCAAGTCGTAACCAATAGGCAGTTTGCCTGAGGATAAAAGAGGCAAACGATGATGAATCCTGGATGTTAACCAAATGGTAAAATGTGAATAAGTATTATGATTAGAAAAAGCGAATACTGGTACTACGAGTCGAAACTTGACCGGTAAGAATTGGTGATCATTAAGTTGAATGCTTACATGGGTGCATGATCGACACGTTATTGTGTATGCATAGTAGTCTAACACATGCCTCTTAAAAAGAAATAGTTTTATGAATGAGCATCAAACTTGACTTTATGCACATGTTTGGCTACACATATATTGGAATGATATAACATGTTGGTTATCTTGAAAAGGCTTGCATGTTATTAGTTAAATAAGTGGTTACTTGTACATGTTAATGTCTTTCTTAATATTGGCACCATGTATAGTAGGAATCATATGAATCTTTTATGTTATTATTGTCTCATGGATCCTTGCATGTGGTTATTACATGAAGGATATGATTATCGCATGTTTGGAGGAAGGGACCGGGTTGAACCGGAGGTGATCGAAGAAGAGAATAATACGTGGTATAACGTATTGGAGAAAGGGACCGGGTTGAGCCGGAGGTGATCGAAGGAGAGAATAATACGTGATATAACGTATTGGATGAAGGGACCGGGTTGAACCGGAGGTGATCGAAGGGGAGTATTGATATTATTTTATTGAAGTATGCTTGAATGATTGTTTATGATATCCGGTATATGAATATGATTGTTTATGATATTTGGTATATGGATATGATTGTTTATGATATTCGAATTATGGATGTTAATAGGTATGACACCTAGTATATGCATATGATGGATTATGATATCCGGTATATGGAGATGATTGTTATGGCATCCAGTATATGGATGTGAGTGTTCCGTATTTCTTCATGTATGAACACAATTATAATTGGATACTATCATGAGTAGTGTGTGATGTCATATGTATATTGGGGTAGGTGCAATATTGAACTGTAACTAATCTAGTGAGTAAGATTAGGCTCTCTAAGAGTTGTGTTGTGACCCTGACTATATATATGAAATACGAACATGTTACAAACTGGAAACCGAAAAGGTGATTATAAGAGACTAACGAGTAGGTCAAGTAGTGCAAAATCATTGAGATTGTATGTTAATGAAATATATTGGTCACATGTACACAGAAGAATACATAGAGGCAGTATCAGATAATAGAAAGAGTCTATGATTCATAAGCTACAGTATCAACCACAAGTGGAAAGTATTGAAACTGGTTTTTTGATATCGCTCAACTGCATAATACTTGAAGTACAATGGTAGTATCATACAAACTTTATTTTGAATGACTTCACTCATTGAGCTGTTGAGCTCACCCCACCACATATTGATATTTTCAGGTCACGGCAAGGTGAAGGTCCGACTTAGAGCTGCAAGGATGTTCTCCTGAGATAACGTATGTACTTATTGTAGAATGTGAATCCTTTTGTAAACTCTGATGTTATTAGTCATTGTGAGTTAGAATATTATATCAGGGAAGCACTCTTCTGTATATGTTTCTTTGATGGACCTTGGGATGAACTATATGATGAAAATGAGATTTATAAGTAGGCTGATGTTAGCCGAAATCCAAATTATTGTATTGAGATGGAGTCTATATTTCAAAGGAGATGCTGCCAAAATTTCTTTAGTATATCTTAATTAACGAGTAATAAGATTGTTGATCATGGAATTTTGAGGTAATTAAACCTGGGGCCGTTACAGTTGGTATCAGAGCCTAGGCTTAGAAACTTGGAGTAGAACTCAGGTGTAGGTCTAAGGCAGTATTAGCCTAGAGATTGATTTAAGTCGTTGGTTCAGGAATAACATTGATTATTATAATGAATGTATGTGACTGTGCAGCTTGTATGAATGAATATATGCCAGATGTAAGAAGTTCATAGGTGTAATGGGTTCTTATGCGTATGATTAATCTCGAAATGCATGATATTTAACTTTTTCTTATATTCGAATGAAAGTATACCCGCATATACTTTGATTCGGATGAGTTCTATTAGGGGTGCGGGCCCTTAGTATGAACTACCGGTGGTATGGGACACTGGGATAAGGAAATGACAAAAATATCAGGCAAGATGAGATTTAATCAGAACGGAAGAACCATATTGAGTATATGTGATGGACGTATCATCGAGTATGGTACGTGTATGTGCTGATGCGATGTGTGATGATATATAACACGATTATCACCAAGTGTGATGTGTGTATGTAATACCATATGATGTGTATATCACCTAGTATGATGGTGAATGTAGTGATATAAAGTATGTGTAAGATATATATTCTGTGTGAAAGTGATAATATTGGACATATATTGCATGTTGTGAACACATAAGGAAATGCATGATCAGAAGAGAACAAAAATTACCTTATTAGAAGAAAGATTTAATGATATAAAGAAGAAATTGAAAGTATTACTCTTACCTATTATCAGATGTGCCAAGTTTCGAGGACGAAACTTTTTCTAAGGGGGTAGAGCTGTAACACCTGGATTGGTAAACTCTTGGTTAATAATATTTATCGTAAATTTTTATGATTTTTAAATTAATTGTTTTCGTATTAAATAATATTCGGTGATTCAATGTGGAAATCCGGAGTGGATTAAAATTTTGTTAAATCATACCGGATTAACTGATATGAAAAATATATGAAAATGGACGGGTGTATACACTGTATGAAATACTCGTATAAATACCGGGTATTGGTATTTAACCATAATTATGATTGTATTAATATATTGGGGAGATGAAGAAAGAAAAAGAAAAGAAAAATGAAAATATAAATAATTAATGGGTATGGGAGGTATGGGGGAGTAGGTGGGAGTAGGTGGGTGGAGGAAGAGAGATAAAATCTCTCTCCCCCGTTCACTCTCTCTCCCACTCTCATTCTCTCTCTCCCTCATCTACTCTCTCACTCTCTCTCTCTGTGGGTGTTGACCGGAGGCCAGGGGCCGGCGGCGCCGGCGTGGGCCGGCATGGGGTGGGGAGCACCAGGCCCCCACCAGCCCTCTCTCTTTCTCTCCCCATCTCATTCTCTCTCTCTCTCTCTCTCTCTCTCTCTCTCTCTCGGTGGGACCCCCGGCGGCCAGGGACGCCGGAGCGGCGCCGGCGGTGGCGGAGCGGCAGCGCCGGCGGGGCGGGCGCGCCGGCCGAGAGCAGCAGCAGCAGCCGCTGCTGCTGCTGTGCAGTGGAAGAAGAAAAAAAAAAGAAAAAGAAAATAATTAATGGGTTTGGGTTTCGGGTTCAACCCAAACCCGACCCGTTTGCACCCAAACCCGACCCAATAAGGTAAAATTTCATTTTAGCCCCTGTGAGATTATAAATTACTTTGGGGACCCTGAAAAAATTACAAACAGCCCCCTGAATATTTTCAGTTATTACGAATCTAACCTTTTGTATTGGTTTTGGTTTCCGAACGATATCTTGGCCATCCGAAGTCGGATTCGGACGATTCTTGAGCCATTGTGATCGTGGAAACAAGAGCTACACATCTGGTATATCAGTATACGGTATTGGGTGTTCAAAATTTATCGGTATACCCGGTGAGTGGAAGTCCTAACTTAAATCTTATTTTCCCCCAGTTTAGATATAATTGTCATTGGAAAATTAGTGATAATATTGATTCATTGGAACTAAGAGATTACATCATTAGAAAGATGATTGTGACAGTTATTATAAAAGTGAATTGGTGTTATGGAATCAAAATCCAAATAGGGTATCCGAATAATGAATCACGGATATGTTACGTATATGTGTGTGATGAATATTGAAGTTACTTAACTTGAAATCGTTAAGTGGGTAAAGTTTACCCCTGATTCCTTTAAACACTGTATTACATGTGTATTAACTAGTAAAATAAGAATGATGGTTTGTAAGTGAAAATTGATATTATATGCAAGTGATATCCAAGTCATTACGAAATTTATAGTTATGGATAATACTAATCGGACGGTGGTTGGTTAACACCAGTGTACCCGGTGAGTAGATTAAACAGTGACAATGGAAATCGATTATAGATCATGAATGTTTATTTATTAATAACTGATAATTAGAAATCAGTTAAGATAAAAGATCACTCGAGACCCATCAACCATGATCGGATATTATAGAATTGGTTATGTTGATACTGGTAATAGCAGAATCCGAAGCTGATACTAGAATTGAACTAAACAAATGAAAATGGAAATTATCTTCGAGTAACTCGACGTGACCGTGATATAGAAAACTCTGCTAAATGGGATACATGTAATTGATGCAGTATGATAGAAATAGCGTACTGGTTAAAGTATTGAAGGTTTTGTTTATATTGATAACTCGGATGGGATCGGGACATTTCTGTCAATTAGCAACGGTGAACGTGAACCGATAATAATGGAACTGATTAAAGTAATTGATAACGAACTGAATTAGAGCAACTGAATTCCTAACTCTACAGGACATGCTTGATAAGTAAATTGAATATCAAAAGCTTATTGTTAAGCTAAGTATACGGAATACTCAAATATTACGTAGTATGTTGAGTATTGATCTTGTGAATACTGTTTTCGTATTTGTTGTGTTTCATGATATATACGCTCATAACGTGATTTTGTGTATCAACTAGCACACTTAAGGCAACAAGGGTCAGCTGGTGACCTACATGATTATATATTGATTAAGTTGTTAATCGGTAGCAACTGAAAGTAATTTGATAGATAAATAACTAAGATTTATCGAACCCAATGAGAGGTGGAAGAATAAAACCTTTGAACCAGAACTCGCAAGTGGATATTGTACTTTTAGCGATTAATGATTATTAATGAAAAATTACTAAATAAGATCAAGTCTGATGATTATCAGATAATGGGTGACCGATGATGGTGTATAAGTATCAAGTGAGTAATTAAACTGGTGAAAACCTGTTAGAGTCAGTATTGAGTAAATCTGACAACTTAATATTAAGTATATCGATTATGATGGATAATTTGATATCAACAAAACAAATACCGATAGTATTGAAATAATATTTTGGTATGCCTACTCGATACACCGGAGACTTTCGGGTATCCTTGTAATTGATTTAGCAGAACATTAGAATCCTCTATTAGGCTTGAAAGTCACATCTTTATAGTGACACCGATTAAATCTAACCGGTAAGAGTTAGATAATTACCTTAATAATTGAAAGCTAGTAATACAGACGAAAGATTGAGCGTCGTGTCAAGGAGATTAGTAATCCGGTAATGGTAAGTAATATGTGTATGTGTACGCATGTATATATGTGTGTGGTTTGATTCATATGCGAATGCAGATGATCATTTAGCTAGTAAATGACTGTGTGGTTTGGAACTAGTAGATAGAAATAAGTAACAACAAAATATGCCGTATAGAAGTCAGTAGCGTTAACACCAGTATTGGTGGAACCTGGGATAAATTTGGGCTGTACCAAATAAAAGTACTAAAACCAGTCCTTACTTGAAATAGAGGATAATTATGATATCAAAAATATAATGATTCATTAATATCAGAATTGTCGTGTAACTATCACTTGTATCAGAAGCAATGAGAAGATTCTGAATTAAATCAAGCCGTAACCAATAGGCAGTTTGCCTGAGGATAAAAGAGGCAAACGATGATGAATCCTGGATGTTAACCAAATGGTAAAATGTGAATAAGTATTATGATTAGGAAAAGCGAATACTGGTACTACGAGTCGAAACTTGACCGGTAAGATATTGGGGATCATTAAGTTGAATGCTTACATGGGTGCATGATCGACACGTTATTGTGTATGCATAGTAGTCTAACACATGCCTCTTAAAAAGAAATAGTTTTATGAATGAGCATCAAACTTGACTTTATGCACATGTTTGACTACACATATATTGGAATGATATAATATGTTGGTTATCTTGAAAAGGCTTGCATGTTGTTAGTTAAATAAGTGGTTACTTGTACATGTTAATGTCTTTCTTAATATTGGCACCATGTAAAGTAGGAATCATGTGAATCTTTTATGTTATTATTGTCTCATGGATCCTTGCATGTGGTTATTACATGAAGGATATGATTATCGCATGTTTGGAGGAAGGGACCGGGTTGAACCGGAGGTGATCGAAGAAGAGAATAATACGTAGTATAACGTATTGGAGAAAGGGACCGGGTTGAGCCGGAGGTGATCGAAGGAGAGAATAATACGTGGTATAACGTATTGGATGAAGGGACCGGGTTGAACCGGAGGTGATCGAAGGGGAGTATTGATATTATTTTATTGAAGTATGCTTGAATGATTGTTTATGATATCCGGTATATGGATATGATTATTTATGATATTCGGTATATGGATATGATTGTTTATGATATTCGAATTATGGATGTTAATAGGTATGACACCTAGTATATGCATATGATGGATTATGATATCCGGTATATGGAGATGATTGTTATGGCATCCAGTATATGGATGTGAGTGTTCCGTATTTCTTCATGTATGAACACAATTATAATTGGATACTATCATGAGTAGTGTGTGATGTCATATGTATATTGGGGTAGGTGCAATATTGAACTGTAACTAATCTAGTGAGTAAGATTAGGCTCTCTAAGAGTTGTGTTGTGACCATGACTTTATATATGAAATACGAACATGTTACAAACTGGAAACCGGAAAAGTGATTATAAGAGACTAACGAGTAGGTCAAGTAATGCAAAATCATTGAGATTGTATGTTAATGAAATATATTGGTCACGTGTACACAGAAGAATACATAGAGGCAGTATCAGATAATAGAAAGAGTCTATGATTCATAAGCTGCAGTATCAACCACAAGTGGAAAGTATTGAAACTGGTTTTTTGATATCGCTCAACTGCATAATACTTGAAGTATAATGGTAGTATCATACAAACTTTATTTTGAATGACTTCACTCATTGAGCTGTTGAGCTCACCCCACCACAGATTGATATTTTCAGGTCACGGCAAGGCGAAGGTCCGACTTAGAGCTGCAAGGATGTTCTCCTGAGATAACGTATGTACTTATTGTAGAATGTGAATCCTTTTGTAAACTCTGATGTTATTAGTCGTTGTGAGTTAGAATATTATATCAGGGAAGCACTCTTCTATATATGTTTCTTTGATGGACCTTGGGATGAACTATATGATGAAAATGAGATTTATAAGTAGGCTGATGTTAGCCGAAATTCAAATTATTGTATTGAGATGGAGTCTATATTTCAAGGAGATGCTGTCAAAATTTCTTTAGTATATCTTAATTAACGAGTAATAAGGTTGTTGATCATGGAATTTTGATGTAATTAAACCTGCGGCCGTTACATTATATATCAACCCCTATATATATCTGGCTAATATATATAAAATATACATACGTAGGTATTATGTATTCCTGCTGTTTTTCTCCAAATTAAAAAGTTTAATTCCTCTCATCCTAATTGTTAGAAATTATTTTAAATTTAGGTGTGAATCTGGATTAATTAGGAATGGCTGTTACATATCGGGTGCTCTTGTAAATTATGAAGTGAGGAGGAAGGACAAGTAATTTTCTTCCAATGGTACATCAGCAGAGACGTTGATGGTAAGAGGCAGAGGTTCCAATTGGAAGGGTAAAGATGAGCGTGAGAGATCCAAGTCCAAACCAGGTTTTAAAGATCTGAAGAAGAACCAGTGTGCCTTCTGCAAAGAGATAGGGTACTGAAAAGTTGATTGTCCAAAAATCAAAGTTAAGAAGAAGGAGTCGAAGACCGAGGCAAATCTCGCACATGTGATCAGTACACAAGTTGTTACTTCACAAGCAAGTGGATCGGATTCAGACTCATTGGTATTCTCATTGTCCATTACTACTCCTACTATTAATTAATCGGGTGATTCTGAGTGGGTATTAAATACAGGAGCTACTATCATGTGTGCCTGAACAGGGATTGATTTTCTGGCTTTGATAAGCTAGATGGATGTTTCGCTATCGTGGGTGATGATTATCTGTGTAAAGTAGAAGGGATAGGTACAGTTCGTATCAAGATGTTTGATAGGATGGTACAAAAACTGAAGGAAATGAGGTATGTACCTCAATTGAAAAGAAATCTTATCTTTGTTGGTACCTTGGAAGCATTGGGCCATGGAGTATCTGTTAGAGATGGTGTTCTCAAGATGACTAGAGGCTCGATAATGGTGTTGAAGGGCGTCCGATGCAATAACCCATACTACTTGATGAGTAGTACGGTTACAGGGCGAGTGGCAACTTCTATTTCTTTAAGTAATGTTTGTACACAGGTTTGGCATAGGAGGCTCGGGCATATAGGAGAAAAGTTTTTCATGCTCTAGCAAAAAAAAAGGATCATTGAAAGGTGCATCTACCTGCAATATAGAATTGGGTGGACACGGTGTTCTGGACAAGAAGACGAAGATAAAATTCGGCACCTCTAAACAGCGCTCGGAATGTCTTCTTGATTGTGTTCACGTTAGTATTTGGGGACCTGCTAAAACTGCATCGCTTGAAGGTCATTGGTACTCTCTTTTATTGATAATTTATCTAGACATTGTTGGATATATCCCATGAGACAAAGATTTGAAGCCTAAGTGTGCTGGTGAAGTGGAAGGATATGATGGAGAAATAGACTGGTAGGGTAATGTTGAAAAATACAAGAACCAATTCCTACAAATTGGTCAGAACACTGGTATTAGTATTCACTTCACAAATGAAATACATGGGTTAGCTAAGAAAATCAACCGCTCTTTCCTGGGGAAAGTTTGGTGCTTGTTGTCTAATGCACGATTAGACAAATCATTTTGGCCTGAGGCGATTGTATATGTTAGTCATCTCATAAATGGACTATCATCGATTACGATAGGAGGCAAAACTCTGTTGCATATTTGGTCAGGTGAAGCTGCTCAGGATTATGATTTGTTACGGGTATTTGAAAGTCTGACCTACTTTAGTTTCAAAGCTGGAAAAGTAAATCCGCGAGTAAAGAAGTTTGTGTTTTTGGATCTCAAGAGGAATATCAAAGGCTACAAGTTATAGAACCCTGAAAACAAGAAGATTGTTTTGAGTAAGCATGTTACATATGATGAGACTTCATTATTGAAGTCTACCATCTCTCAGCAGGTGGAGAGATTGAAGACCAAGGATGCATGCAGCGGGTGAAGGTTGATGCTATTCCACTATCTCCAGTTGGTTCGGTATCAGTAAGGACTTCACCGGATGTGACATCGGGTATAGATCATATAGCCAGTTTTGATGCTGAACAGGTTGAAAACATTGATGAGAATGTCAAACTATTTGCAGCTATTGGAATCAAGATAAATCCACGAAAGTGAGTGAAAAAGCATGAATCTCAAGTTGGTGAGCATGACAAGCTCAAATTGAAGGCCGTTATTCTCCATGACGGTAATGGTAAGGAGGTTCAGATGACTCAGCCAGTTCAGTTCACTGCTGGAGACTTAGTCACAGTTGCTTGAGCTCGATGGAGCTCGTTTGGATGAACTACATGTGGCTTGATTCTGTTAGACATGTGTACATAGGCAACCACAATGGTGCAGCCAATTGGAGTTGATATGTTGTTATATTGTGTTTAGCTCAGATTTGAGAAATCTTCATCGAGGTGGAGAATTGTAGGAGATAGGATAAAATCTTGTTAATAGAGTTTGTTAAACTCTTTTGAAGGTTAGCCAAAATTTGATGCAATTAATGGTGTCAAATACGAGAGCGTATTAGTCGTATCAATGGTGGAATGCACAGAAGGAACATGACTTATTCGACTAGACATTTGAACTAGTCGACTAATGATACAAAAAGAAAGTTGAAAAATCTATTTCACTACAAACTAGTCGATTAGGTCAAATACGTGGTCGACTAATAGAATTAATTAGTCGACTAGGGTATTGGCCTAGTAGACTAGTACAGCTGCAGCGGCGTAGTTTTCAAATCTGATTCTGAATTTGTTTCTGATCCGAATTAGGTGTTTTTTATTTTCTTTTTTTCGTGGTTTCTTTGGCTATATAAGGAGGGGTAGTGTCCCAAATACCAGTAACTTGTAACCTGTAATTGATTGATTCAATAAGAACTCTCCCCTTACCCCGAAGACGTAGGCAAATTACCGAATCTCGTTAAATCTTGTATTCTCTCTCTTCTTTGTTTAATTGTTCGTGCGATTGGTGATTATTCTCTGGTGCTCATCTTCTCTGTTGATTGAGATTCCCAACAATCAATATCACTATTGCGTATTCAAAATACGCCTCCAGACTGAGATCAGGGTGTTTCATAATTTTCACAATTAATAAAGCAATATCAATATTTTTTAATTTTGAATTACTCTGATATGATATTAAAATTTATTTTTTACTATACATCAGAGTTCTAAAGTAAAGGTGAGTAATAAGGATACTGTACTTGTGTTCTAACATTCATGAAACAATATCTAGACTATCTTCAATATCCACAAAAAAAAAAAAAAAAAAAAAAAAATCTAGGCTATTTCTCTAACTTCTCATAGACTGAAGAAAAGCAATTTTGAAGGTCATGTCATGATTTGCTAGCTTAGCAAGCAGAATTTTGGTATCTGCATTTAGTCTTTAATACGTATTCAGTTGTTTATCTTTTGGTTTGAAAAAATTATTCTGTTTGATTAAATACGTATGCTTGACCTTTTGTTTGTCATTCAGCATGAAGCAAAATACAGTACAAAATATGTATGTACATAACACAATTCGAACATTTTATAAGATGAATAAAAAATCGGCAAAAAAAACGTGAACGTATAACATTCGAATTCGTATGCATTCGAGTATTATTCGTAAATCAATTGAAAGTTTGGAATTAAAAGTTCAGTAGATATATCAAAGAAATCGAGTAAGATTCAACAATATATAACTAAATTTTTAGATAATATACTCAAATCAAAATCAAGATCCCCTAGAAAAAGAAATTCATAATGAAAATTGTGGTTCTAAACTTTTATTATAATTGAAGGCTAACACAGAGTTTATGTGAAAGTAAATCATGTTAAACACAAGAGAATGGATTACTCTATTTCTTTTAACTGTGAGTATTATACATCAAATTATTATTCATGTGAGTATTATACATTTATATAAATAACAATAGTATAATACAAATATTATAACAAATTATTACAAAAAGACACGCAGGCACATGGCATTCATCAAATTCGTATGATGCGTGAATAATACGCACACGCATATTGACCAATAAAGTGCTTGACTCGCGCATTAAATGCATATAATATCACTAAATACAATGAATATATTCATCTTTTATTTTCCTCTTTGCTCTCTTCACTCTGTCCACACAGTTATCATATATGATTGAAATACAGAATTTAAGTGTATTTTGATGGAAATATCAAAGATTTGAGAATTATTTACATTAATACTCTTTTCATCAGGTTTTACTTGTCGTTTTTTGATCAAATACGAGAGTTAAGAATTTGTAAGATTTTGAAGTGTGAATGAGAAAAATAGCATTGAGAATGTTAAAATAAATTTAAAATAATAAAAATAATATTTAAAATTATAAAAATAATATTAAAAGTTAAAATAAATTATTAATTTGAGACCAAATTTTTGCAAAAAAACACACTATTATTCTGGAGAGGGGGTAACAGATTTAAAAAATTGGGGATCGAAGAATTCCGTATCAGGACACGAGTACACTTTTGGGTGCTGTTATTGAAGATCACGTGCTGGTGGTCGGCAGACGGTGAAGTATTAAAAACCGCCGTCCCTCGTGATCAAATTCAAACACCAAGGCGCGGGTCCCACCCCCATCACAAGGCGACGTTGCTGCTACATCTTTTTGTGCGGGTCCCGCCGCCGCTTTCGGTCATCTTGTGGGGTCGCCCTGGCACGACGTCACTTCAAAGGCTTTATTAGTACGCGACCGCCCCCGCGCCCCGATCCTTGCGCCCTCTTGCCATTTTCGCTGCGGGGCCCACACACGTTCGCACTAACTTTTCGCTTTTAATGCCGCCAGACTTGCCGACTACTCCTCCCGTTTGACCCCAGTTTTTTTTTTAATTTTATTTTTTGGTCCAATATTTTGGTTTATTTTATGTTGTTTGATCTTGCTCTCATGGGGAATCTTGTTTTTAGCCACATCTTACAATGATTATGATAAAGTTGCCGCGGACAAGGTCAAAGGTTCGAGTTTACTCACACTGTTGCCATCATTTCTTTTTTCCTTCTTTTGTTATTTTTTTAAGTATAAGAGTCAAATCTCTCTTAATTTAAAGAGTCTAAGAGTCCCTTAGCAACTTTGTAATATTTAAATAATATGAAATTAAATTTAAAATAATATTTAATTAATATGTTTTAGCATATTTCATTACTATATAAAGTAATATATAAATTTAATTTAATTATCATTTAATATATTATTAAATATTGAATTAATACAAGAAATTCTAATTTTTAATATTAGTATTTAATAATAAATTAATACATAAAATATTTAATTAAATTTACTTACTACAAATTTATTAAATAAATGAAAATTCATTCAAAACATAAAATATTAAAACAAAAAGTAGAGGGGGAGTACATTGGGACCAATGAGTCCTTAATGATCCCTTTGCCCCCTTCACCCCCTTAAATAAGGGAGCTCTTACTTTGTTTAGAAAGTGAGCTCCATAAAATCCCTAATTTTTTCCGTTTTTGAGAAAGATATGTCAACACGACCCACTAAAAAAGATATGTCCAAAAAAAAGATAAGATTGAGTTGTGAGGAGTTCTTGGGTTCAAATTCCTATTATGCTCTTGGTTCAGAAAAAAGAAAAAATAATAATAGAAACCCTGATAAAAAAATTTACATAAATTTTCTCAATATGTTTTTTAGTTGTCTATGAGCAGTCCGTCTTCAAGAAAAATCATGGTTCTATCATGGTACTACTTACAAGTTAGTCCTCGTGAGTTCTATGCTGGGCTTTAGAAATGTAGCCAAAATAGTATGATTCATTTATTAAGTTGTATAGATTCATTAGAACAGTAGTATTCTTCTAACATCTCTATAATAAATAATAGCAAAAATGGTATTGTTTTTTTCCTGGAAAAACAAACTCTTACACTACAAAAGAGAAAAAGAGGATTGAAGAACTCTAAATAAAATGAAAAAAAGACCCCCATGATTGAAAGAAAAATCATATGATAGAAAGAACTCCCTTTTTTTTTCCTTTGAGGGAAATGAAAGAAACTCTCCTTAAAGATTGAATTACTAACATAAAGTTCTAATCGGTCATGTTAATTAATGTGCACAAATCACAACTAATATCAACAAAACTATTGGTAGTGTTCGTGCATTGTAAACTTGAGTTGTTGCATAATAAGTCTCTAATAGTACGCTCTTGTATTTTTAGGTTAAAAAATTGACATGCAATTGACAATGTTAGGTACTTCCTAAAGTCAGGGTCAAGACCATCACTGAACATTTTTAAAAAGCACATGATAATGGGGCTGTAAATCCCATCAATAACCCAATATTCAGTTGATTTTAGACATTAAATTCATATTTGGCTCTGAAATTCTAGACACGAACAATGTTCAGGCCATACGGGAATCTAGAGTATTAGATTCAATTAGGATCAAGTTAGATTTGGATTTAGAAACAGATCCAGTAAAAGAAATATTCCATAAATATCTTAAGTTTAATCTGAACTTTTCCGGCTTAAATCAGATTTGGATTCCTTTATGTTTTTAGACTGATTCGAATTCAGATTACGAGGTGCATAAGAGTTTCTATCGGATTCAGATTTGATACATTAGATGTGTTCTAATGTGCCATGCTTATAACAATGCAATGACACAGATCTCGGAGACAGACTTGTGTAGTTCCGGAAAGATTCGAGTCCGTGTAACATCCGGATTATTAAATTCTGATTTAATATCCTAATTTTGAGATTTGAGGTATTAAACAAAATAATTAGAGATGATTATTTATTAATTAGTGGGAAGTGGAATAAAATTTGATGAGTATTAATTTTGTGTATAAAATAATTGGTATATATATATATATATGCCTGTAAATGAATGAATACATATATATATAAATATATATATATATATATATATATATATAGAGAGAGAGAGAGAGAGAGAGAGAGATGTAAATCAGCTGGCACAGGAGGCAACTCTCTCCTATGTCACACTAAAAATCATATTTCCTGATTGAATTTTCAAGATCCGACCGCACATTATCATCTTCATATTCTAATATATACACATATAAAAAAATCAAGTGATTTGAAGTTCGTTTACTCATTAATTTAATCGTTCCATTTTGTTCTATTATTAAAAAATCGTTAATGTTTGAACCCAAAGAAAATAGAGTAAACAAACTTCAAATCACTTAATTTTTTATATGTGTACATCTTAGAATATGGAGATTATAATGTGCGGTCGGATCTTGAAAATTCATTCGGGAAATATGATTTTTGAGTGCGATATAGGAAGGAGTTGCCTCTTGTGTCAGCTTATTTACATTTCTCTCATATATATATATATATATATATATATATATATATATATATATATATATATATATATATATATATATATATATATATATAGAAAAATGTATATCAGCCCGCGGGCTGAGAGTACTCTCTCAGCCTGCGGTGACGTGGCTCAATTTGTCACCTCACTGACTTGCGGCCCGCTTTTAGGGAGAAGTTAAATTACCAAATACCCCTTATGATAACTTTTCCTTATTGTTTATTATTATTTTTCCCCCTTTTATTTTGCCGCTCTTTATAGGATATAAATTACTTTTCGCCGTATTTCTTTACCTCTTTTTTGAAAGATCTAGTTTCTCCTTTTCAGCCTGGGATAAATTTTTTTTTGAAAATATAAAATCTTTTCAGATCAATGTTTTCAGCCTGCGATAAAATTCTACTTTATAGTTTATTTTTTTTATATATAATGTAGTCAGAGTCTTTGGTCGCATTGTACATTTAAACTGCGACCTTAGTCAAATACTTTGGTCGCAGTGTATATGGTTAAATGCGACCAAGGTCGCAGTGTTGTTATTGATAAAGATGGCCAGCAACTGCAATTTAAGGTTGCATTACATGGACTGCGACTTTGGTCGCAGTACGTTAAGTAAGTGTTTTCCTTTAGATTAACATGCATAGCGACCAAGGTCGACACTGCTGTTTTGGTTTAAGACTGCCGCCAGCAACTGCGACCAAGGTCGCCGTGTTGTTGTTTTATTAAGTGTTGTTTTGGATTAAGTCATTTTTTTGAATCTAAATGAAAAATGAAAAGTTGTCTGTTGTCTGATGCGACTTGGAGTCACTCCGTGAGACGCGACCTGTCATAAAGATTTTATGAGATCTTTTTAACGTCAAGTCTACGTTGACGAACCCGCACCATTCGTTGTTTCCCGAAGCTGTTGTCCACGCAGCGGCTCTTCATTGAGACCATTAAGGCCGACGGTTCTGATTAATGAACCATTAATTATGGTTATTATGGGCTGGCTATAAATAGGGCTCACACTCTCCCTTTAACAGCCCATAATTAGACCGTTTTCATTTGAGAGCAATTGCTCTGAGAATTTCCGCCTTCTTCAGAGTCTCTAACAGGGGCCTGCCTCCATGGATGAAGAAGACCCTATGCACGAAGATGACCCAGAGCTTGATTGTCCTTTTTCAGGTTCGCTGGGCCTCTGGGAGTATATTTTGGCCGGTGAACTTGATCGATGTTCGTCCACAAGGGAAGAAGTCATGGTCCTCGACGTCCACAGTTTTTTAATACACAGGGACCTCAATAACACCACTGCTCTTATTCAATAAGGGCTCTTTTGATGTTTAATCTTCTTTGTACTGCTATATTGTAACAGTCAATCTTATTGTGTAAGAGATCGTTTTTTGTATCATTTTCACATGCCTGGAGATAAATGCGTGGACATAAATAAAAAGCATATTTGTTTTTTAATAAACTACGACCTTTGGTCGCAGTCATGCATTGCAAACAAAACAACTTGGACCAGAGACGACACTGCGACCAAGGTCGCATAAGACATCAGTGCAAACAGAAAGAACTACAACCAGGGGCGACATTGCGACCAAAAACTGCGACTAAGCAACTGCTGCGGTGACGTGTCACCTCGTCGCAGTGTTGTTGTTGATTAAGACTAAAGACCAGCAACTGTGACCAAGATTGCAGATTATTTTTTAAGACTGCGGCCATCAACTGCGACCAAGGTCGCAGTGTTGTTGTTGATTATTTATAAGACCACCAACTGCGACCAAGGTCGCAGTGATGTACTGCTATATTGTAAGAGTAAAGACCAGCAACTGCGACCAAGGTCGCTGTGTATTTTATTAAGACTAAACACCAACAACTGCGATCAAGGTCGCAGTTTATTTTATTAAGACTACGGTCAGAAACTGCGACCAAGGCAGCAGTGTTGTTGTTGATTAAGACTAAAGTCCAGCAACTGCGACCAAGGTCGCAGTGTATTTATTAAGTCTGCGTCCATGGTCGCAGTATTTCAACCAATACATAGTAGTAAAAAAATTTATTTAACACAATTAACTTTAGAAAACAGATTTATATATATTTAAAAAGAAAAACAAAAATACAATTTTGTTAACTTCTAATCGTCGTCATCACCATCGTAATCAGATTCGTCGTCAAGAGTCATGCTTTCGTCTTCTGTATCGCTTTCGTCTTCTGTCTCTTCCTCCTCTTCAGGTACAGTCTCATCGTCGCTTTCTTCCTCTTCATGTTTGTGTTTTGGTTCATCAATGAACTCCCAGAAAGGGTCGTCTGTATCAAGTTCAGATTCTGACCCGTAGCGAGACATTGTTTCAGAACTAAACATAAAATCATCATTTGATGATTGGCTTCTTTCCGGTGAAGACGGTGGTGATGGTGAAGACATTGTTTGAATGTATTGGCTTCTTTCCGGTGAAGACGATGGTATGTTTTTAATCCTTTGCTCATGACCCTTTATATATTTTTAATCCCGAATTCCAAAAGGTTTAAGCTCTCGGACCACGTGAATATCTCTCAAATATATTTTCTATCTTTTCCCAAAATTGTATACTTCCTAGGTGACTGTTCAGTTATCTAAAACAGTTTAAAAGTTAATACACTATAACTTTAAATTACTTTGAACTCCAAAACAGTACATTATTGCGACCAAAGTCGCATTGGGAACTGATAAATGATTAACTGTGACCATAAATTGCATCCGTAGTAGGATTGCGACTATGGTCGCAGTGTTTAAGAGCAGCAGTCGCAGTTTGGATATGTAATTAAAAGAGCTTATAAGTTAATATAGTGAGAAAGAGACCTTACAAAAAAATAGAATTAAAAGCTTTTAAAAGAAGACAAAATATAATTGAATATCAGAAGATCAGGAAATCCTAATCCTCGTCATTATCACCATCATAAGGAGATTCATCGTCTTCATTCTTCTGCTCTTCCTCTTCATCACTTATTTCCTCATCATCTTGCTGTTTTTGAGGTTTTTTTGTTTCACCGATGAACTCCCAGAATGGATCATCTCTATCAAGCTCTTCGTCTAGGAAGCGAGCCTACAGCATCAGAGGACATGCTTTCATCAAGCATGTCTCCGTCAAGTGGCAGAGGAATAATGTCTTCTTCACTAACCCACATGAAAACTTCATTATCATCATGAATAGGAGGATCAGTTAATACATTATTTGATGTAGTGAGATAGTCAAAAGGAGTGAAGTCCAAACTGGTATCAGATTCACTAGAATATCCTGAAGACAAAGGACCGGTGGGGGAACGATTGAAGTTGAAATCTAAGTGTTCAGAGGAAGAAGAGGGGGAAGACATGATTCAAGAATGAATTTTTTTTGGAAGTTTTTGAAATCAAATTGAAAAGGAAGAGTAAAAATATAGTTTTTTAGGTATGAGATAATATACTAGTAACAAGCATTATATAAAGGTGAATATTGTGGAAGAATATGAATAGTAATAATAATTGTTAGAGGTGATGATTGAGTATGTTAAGAAGTGGTAAAAAAATTATATTTAATTGAATATTTATTGCGGGAGAATCCGAAGTACAAATTAACTTTTTATAGAATTGTTTGGCTATATCTTTAGATTACGTATGGTGCACATCTTTCCTTTCTCGAGATTAACATTAGTGCATCTCTTTTTTCTAGACTGGTGTTGTATCACGATAGATATAATATTAATTACTTCTTTTACATAAGGCATGAGAAAGAAGATTGCGAATTTGGTCGCAGTACCGAAGGAGGTCGCATTGCTATACGATAGCATTTTTTGTCTTGTATTCTTTATTCTGTATTAAGTCTGCGACCATGGAATGTTTTTTTACTTTTGAACGCTAGAAGTCGCAGTCGTCATTTAAAAGGGTATTTTTGTCATTTTGATTCACGATTGTTTAGGCGGGATTTTTTGATTTTTTTTTGCGCCCACACTCTGCGACCGATGTGTGGCCTATATTCAGCCACGTCCCGCAGGCTGAGAAACTCTCTCAGCCCGCAGGCTGAGGTACAGTAAGCCCATAAATATATATATATATATATATATATATATATATATATATATATATATATATATATATATATATATATATATATATATATATATATATATATATATATATATATAGGGGTTACTGTACCTCAGCCGGCAGGCTGAGAGAGTTCTCTCAGCCGGAGGACGTGGCAACATCCGCACCCCATATCTGTCATAAATTTTGGCGGATAAAAACCTGAAAAAATCCCGCCCAATTTAATGTCAGTCACCTTAACATTGTATTTTCCGAAAATACCCTCCCTCACAACCTTTTACCTTATGTTAAAAATTTGTCTTTCAAAAAAATTTACAGCTCTAAAATTTCAACCGGCGATTCTGATTCAATTAGTTATTTTCTTTCAAAAATTTCGTCCCTTTTTTAAAAAATATATTTGCAACTGATGGCGCCTAAGAAATCATCCATCGAAAAAGGTACTATAAAAATGATATTTTCCAAAATTTTTAGGGTTTGTGTATTTTAATAGTTTTAAATTTTTTCCAGATTTATTTCCAATGTCGCAAATTTTTTTTTTTTAAATCTTGGAACCATGGTCGCAATTAAGAAAGAGATTTTCAAACATTAGATGATGAATAAAATTTTAAATTTATAAAATTTGTAACACGACGAAAAAGACCTTTCCTTGTAGACGAATGCGACATGGGGTCGCAGTTGTTTGAATATGAGTTGTAGTCTCTTGCGACCAAGGTCGCAGTGTATTTAACATAATTTGTTTTATCAAACTTGGGTCGCACTTGTTTCTGATTGCACTGTAGTCTTATGCGACCTTGGTCGCAGTGTCGACCAGGGTCGCAGTTGTTCTGATTTCACTGTAGTCTTATGCGACCTTGGTCGCAGTGCTGTATTGGGTCGCAGTTGTTTAATATTGCACTGTAGTCTTGTGCGACCTTTGTCGCAGTGTGGTATTGGGTCGCAGTTGTTTCTGATTGCACTGTAGTCTTATGCGACCTTGGTCGCAGTGTCGACCCGAGGTCGCAGTTTATTAAAAAACAAATATGCTTTTTATTTATGTCCAGGCATTTATGTCCAGACATGTGAAAATGATACAAAACGCTCTCTTATATAATAAGATTGAGTGTTACAATACAGGAGTACAAAAGAAGTCCCTCTCTCTCTCTCAGAGGCTGCACTCACTCCTTAAAGCTGCATATGATTCCAAGTACAGGATGTTTGGAAGGGCGCCAAACCAGGATTGGACACTGTGGCGACGATCGGAGCCGATTGCACTGTGATGCACGACTAAACATCGAAAGAGCCCTTGTTGACTAAGAGCAATGGTGTTCTTGAGGTCTGGTGGCAGCAGAATCCTCCGACAAAGTGGCGGGATACGATCCTTCATTGATGAACATCTCTTCCACCAGAAGGTTATCCAGTGAACATGGAGTTTCCTCGATGTCACTTCTGGGGTAAGAGAGGAGGTTTTGAGACCTCACAGGGTATGCTACCCACCACTATATCCACCACATCCCCCGCCGCCATACCCACTCTGACCATGCCATGCCAGCAAGCTTGACTGGTGCATCAAGTCCGAGGAGATCTTGGTGAGGGTTAAGTCCTCGTCAGGGATCATGACTTCTTCCCTTGTGGACGACGAGGACCATGACTTCTTCCCTTGTGGACGATGAGGTCTATGACTTCTTCCCTTGTGGACGAACATCAATCAAGTTCGCCGGCCAAAATATTCTCCCAGGGGCCCAGCGAACCTGAAAAAGGACAATCAAGCTTACCTGCAAGAATCAGACAAAGTTAGAGACTCTGAAGAAGGCGGAAATTCTCAGAGCAATTGCTCTTGAAAGAAAACAGTCTAAGTATGGGCTGTTAAAGGGAGAGGGTGAGCCTTAATAACCATAATTAATAGGCAACGCCGGAGTGTCGTTTCGGGAAGCGTCGAAGACGCTGGTCTCCAACCGCCAGCGCCGGTTTGGCATTAAAAGACATTAACGCCTAAACCCAATGAAGAGCCGACGCGTGGACAACCGCTTCGGGAAACAACGAATGGTGCGGGTTCATCAACGTGGACTTGACGTTTAAAGATTTCATAAAATCTTTATGACAGGCCGCATATAACGCCTGGGAAATTGCACCAAGACAACACTGCGACCTTAGTCGCTATGCATGTTAATATAAAGGAAATACCTACTTAACGTACTGCGACCTAAGTCGCAGTCCATGTAATGCGACCCTAGATTGCAGTTGCTGACCAACACTGCGACCTTGGTCGCAATTAACCATGTACACTGCGATCAAAGTCTCTGACTAAGGTCGCAGTTTAAATGTACACTGCGACCAAAGACTCTAACTACATTATATACAAAAAAATTAAACTATAAAAGTAGAATTTTGTAGCAGTAAAACTTTAAAGTACAACTACATAAAAAAATAATACAGTAGAAATCAAAGAATGATAATAAATCTGATTATATACAATAACCTAAATCCTATAAAGAGCGACAAAAAAAAGGGAAAAAAATAATAATAAACAATAAAGAAAGTTATCGAAAGGGGTATTTGGTAATTTAACTTCTTCCTAAAAGCGGGCCGCAAGTCAGTGAGGTAACAAAATTGAGCCACGTCACCGCAGGCTGAGAGAGTACTCTCAGCCCGCAGGCTGATATACATTTTTCTCATATACACACACACACACACACACACACACACACACACACACACACACTGTAACGGTCCCAGTTAAAATTTTCCATTTAATCATAATCATCTCGTATAATCCAAGCGTGGGACCCATCAGGGTATAATACTTCCAATACAATCATCAGAAACTCTTTACTATACATCAGAACTTCCACTACAGCTAACATGCATGATCCAATCGAGACTTATCATATATAAGTTCAATGATCCATAAGAACACAATCTACATTTACCATATCAACATATATATATATACATACAAGTAAGAGTCCAACACCAGGTCCTCTAATAATTACAGGTCAAGAGTAACGCCCAGCTAAAAGCACGCATATTTATACAAAATCATATACATAACAAAAGTAGCTTCTAATACAATGGTCCTGGTGACGCTTGTCCAGCACAATTGCCCTTAAGCGGGTCCCTTGCCCTTGTCCAAACCTGTCGGTGGAGTTAGAATAGAGTGAGCTTGACGGCTCAGTGAGTAAAACAATATTTAAATATGCTTATCAAGTAGGTATACATGGCTAAATTATCTGGTTGACATGTGTGTCGATATACTATTTTTGTAGGATCTTGTAATTAGCCATGAGCCAAAACAAAACACAGTAACAATGCCTTACTAGTCGACTAGGCCACTCTATAGTCGACTAATTCTAACTGTAAGTCGACTAATCATGACGCTATAGTCGACTGATTATACTTCACACGTACCTGCTTCTTTACTGGCAGCCAGGGACTCATGTAGTCGACTACCCTTCCTGGTATAGTCGACTAACTCAAGTACTAGTCGACTTGAAGTTCCCTATAGTCGACTAAAACTGTGAAAAGTTGTGTTACTCACTGTATGTCACTTATAGTCGACTACCCTCCTGGTGTAGTCGACTACCCAATATATTAGTCGACTAGGTATAGACTATAGTCGACTAAAACTGTGAAAAACAGATTGTTAACTTTCTGTTTGCTCTCTGTATCTGGGATTAGTCGACTACAGCCTATATGTAGTCGACTAATCCTGCTACCAGCAGGTTATCTGCCTCAAACATCACACTTATAGTCGACTAATTCCGGACTTAGTCGACTAATCTACCTAGAAATTGCCTGTTAAGAAACCATTCCAGATTTGATGTTAAGGATTTATGCATGAATATAACATAGGACTTATATCATAGTGATGTTCATATACATACAACATAATCTCCCCTTCTACGCCTCCGGTTCAACCCGGTCCCTTCCTCCGATATATAATATATAATCTCCCCTTCTACGCCTCCGGTTCAACCCGGTCCCTTCCTCCGATATATAATATATAATAATCTCCCCTTCTACGCCTCCGGTTCAACCCGGTCCCTTCCTCCGATGCATCATGCCATCATATAATATCAATATGCAAGACATATCATAAAATCATGGATTCATAAACAACATGAGTAGTACTTGCGGAAATTGAAACACATGAACCCAGAATATACATAAGGTTAAATACTTGTGTATCTCTTACACTTATTTCATTTCCTACTTATTTCTACTCATCATGTTGTTAAGATTAGCATGTTCTACTCACTTTTGAAGTAGTATGGTCTGATTTTTGCTGTTGCCCTTTGTTATCGCTGATATTGCTCCTTTGCTGCGGCTGTTGCTACTGCTTTTGCTGCTGCAATTGCTGCCGCCTTGTTGTTGCAGCTGTTGCTGCTGGAAAGGGGAGAGAGAGAGAGAGTTTTGTGAAGATGGAGAGAGTTTTGTGAAGAGGGAGAGAGTTTTTAACCAAATGGATTAATTCTCTTTAACCCTCCTCTATTTATAGCCTCTAACCCTCCATAATTATATGCCATGTGTCCCCTAAACATCCCATCAATGTCTAATCAACTCCATGCCTCTCCCCTCTCCATGAAGTATAAGCATGGTGGGGATGGTGGTGATGTTGACTTTGGGGCAGTATTTATACCTATATACATGGACGTATAAATACTTACGTATACACTTGTATATACATACCCGTATAATACCCGTATAATACACATGGCTTACTAAGATATCATGCATGCATACTAATTCCATTTCCTTTATGATTATTTAGGAAAAAGAAATGTTTTAATCAAGGCAAGTGTTACATTCTACCCTCCTTATGGAAGTTTCGTCCTCGAAACTTAACGTACCTTGGAACAAATGTGGATAGGCTTTTCTTATCTCCTCTTCCAGCTCCCAAGTGGCTTCCTCTATGTTTTGATTTCTCCATAAAACCTTGACCAAGGAAATATTTTTGCTTCTCAATTGCTTCTCCTTGCGATCAAGAACTAGTACTGGTTCTTCCGCGTAAGACATGTCTTCTAGTATATGCAGGGGTTCATAGGAGATGACATGACCAGGATCGGGCACATACTTCCTCAGCTGAGATATGTGAAATACATTGTGCATCCTTTCTAAGGCAGGGGGTAAGGCCAAACGATAAGCAACCGGTCCAATTTTATCCAGTATTTCAAACGGACCCACATATCTAGGGGCTAATTTGTTCTTGCTACCGGTGCGTCTCACTCCCTTCATGGGAGATACCTTCAGGAAAACACTATCCCCTACCTCAAACTCCAATGGTCTGCGACGATTGTCTGCATAAGCTTTCTGTCTGCTCTGGGCTGCTTTCATTCTTTCCTTGATTAGCTTGATTTTCTCCGTAGCCTCTTGAATTACATCGGGGCCGAACAATCTTCTATCCCCAACTTCCTCCCAACAGATTGGTGATCTACACCTCCTCCCATACAATGCTTCAAAGGGAGGCATATCGATAGTGGACTGGTAACTATTATTATAAGCAAACTCCACTAAGGGTAAATAGTTGCCCCAACTTCCCCCAAAATCCAGTACACAAGTTCTCAACATATCTTCCAATATTTGAATGGTCCTTTCTGACTGTCCATCCGTTTGGGGGTGGGCTGCTGTACTGAGTTGTAATTTAGTGCCCATAGCTCTGGACAAACTCCTCCAAAATCTGGATTGAAATCTTGGGTCCCGATCTGATACAATGGATTCAGGTACTCCATGTAATCTGATTATCTCTCGGACATATACCTGAGCCAGTCTTTCCATTGAATAATTGATCCGGATAGGCAGAAAATGGACAGATTTGGTGAGTCTGTCTACCACTACCCAGACTGTATCCAGTCCTTGGGACGTCCGAGAAAGTCCAGTGACGAAATCCATCGCAATTTGACTCCACTTCCATTCAGGAATAGATAAGGGCACTAACAAACCTGGGGGCTTCTTATGTTCGGCCTTGACTTGTTGACAGACTAAACATTTGTGGGCAAAATTAGAAATGTCCACCTTCATTCCATCCCACCAGAAGTTATGACGCAGATCCTGATACATCTTTGTGCTTCCGGGATGAGCTATATAAGGTGTACTATGAGCCTCCTTCATTATTTCTTCTTTGATCTCTGCTACATCTGGCACACATAATCTGCGTCCAAACCTTAGTACATCACCTTCCATTTGAAACTCCTTGAGTTCTCCTTCTTGCACTTTCTTCATCATCTTCTTTATTTGAGTATCTCCTTGTTGGGCCTCTTTGATCTTGTCGTATAGATTAATTTGGATACTCACTTGATTCAGTTGATACTCAGAATTTGAAGAATTAATGACTCGCACTTCTATTTGCATTTCTTCTAGATCTCTTAATATTCTTGCTTGACGAGTCATCAAGGCGGCCAGAGTCCCTCCTGATTTCCGGCTCAAAGCATCAGCCACCACATTGGCCTTCCCAGGGTGGTATTGAATAGTAATATCATAATCCTTCATTAGTTCTAACCACCTCCTCTGTCTCATGTTCAGTTCCTTTTGTGTGAAGATATATTTCAAGCTCTTATGATCAGTAAAAACTTCAAAGATACTCCATACAAATAATGTCGCCATATCTTTAAAGCAAAGATCACAGCGGCTAATTCCAAGTCATGAGTGGGGTAATTTCTTTCATGGGTCTTCAATTGTCGGGATGCATAGGCAATAACTTTTCCGTGTTGCATTAACACACATCCCAATCCCAGTTTAGATGCATCACTAAAAATGACAAATCCTTCAGTCCCCGAAGGTACAATTAAGACAGGAGCAGATGTCAGCCTAGCTTTAACCTCCAGGAAGCTCCTATCTTGATCTTCTCCCCAAGCAAACTTCTTATTCTTTCTAGTTAATTGGGTCATTGGTGCCACAATCATAGAAAATCCTTCTACAAATCTTCTGTAGTACCCCGCTAATCCCAAGAAACTTCGAATTTCAGTAACATTAGTGGGTCTAGGCCAGTCTCGGATTGCTTCAATCTTTACCGGATCTACTGATATCCCTTCTTTAGATATAATATGGCCAAGAAACCCTACTTGCTCTAGCCAAAATTCACATTTCTTCAACTTTGCATAGAGTTGCTTCTCTCTCAAGACTTGAAGAATAATTTTAAGATGTTTCTCATGATCCTCTATATTCTTTGAGTAGACCAGGATATCATCAATGAATACTACTACAAACTGGTCTAGATATGGTTGAAATATCCGATTCATTAAGTCCATAAATGCTGCCGGGGCGTTAGTGAGTCCAAAAGGCATGACTAGAAATTCAAAGTGTCCATATCTTGTCCGGAAAGCTGATTTGGGCACATCTTCAGGTTTGATCTTCAACTGGTGATATCCTGATCTAAGGTCTATCTTAGAAATACACAAGATCCTTGCAGTTGATCAAATAAGTCATAAATTCGAGGAAGAGGGTACTTATTCTTGATAGTTGCCTTATTCAATTCCCGGTAGTCAACACATAATCTCATACTTCCATCCTTCTTTGTAACGCCCCGATTTCCACGGATACGGAGACGTCACTGCAACGTATATACGTAGGTCAGAAAATGCCCCCACGTATATACGCTAAGCATAAAAGTACAAGCAAGGATCAGAGTACAACACAAAGCGTGGTATACATACATATGCCAACATAAAAGTACAAATACAAAGTTATACAGGATATGATAAACCATTACACAACACATGTGTCTTTTATCACAACCAAGTCCAAAAGTAAAATATACAAGATAAACACAAAATGCTCACGAGTAGGATGAAGATCCCGTGAGTCAAAAGAGAAGTCTGGCACAAAAGAACTGGAGCTAATCTGCCTGCTCACTAAGAAAAGCTCGATCTACTGTGGACGGCTCCACTTCGATCCAAGCTTCTAAACCTGAACATACAAATCCAAGGGAGTCAGGACCTCCCAACAATGAACAGGCTACAGCCAAATGGCGAGAAACAAGAATAGGGGGTTAGAACACAAGTATAGCATATGAGGACGGGTATAACATAATCATAAAACAGGAATCCAAGGTAAAACGGATTACAAGCAAGATTGATTGTATACGCTTAAGTCACGGTCACATGAGATTAGTACATCGAAGGAATAATCCAAACAAGGAAACCCTCATCTATATACTTTTCTCTCATGCCACCGAATATCCAAGCGTATAGAATCAGAGTTGCTATTCATACGATAGTCATAACAGGAACATGTAACAGGTCTAACAGGAATACAAGATTCATAGCAGGAATCATGACATAACAAGTATAACAGGAGACATAACTGGAATCATAACATAACAGATATAATAGGAGTCATAACAGGTATCATGACAGGAACTATAACGGGAACTGAACAGGAATCATAGCGGGAAATCACAACAAGAAACAGAAATCATAACAAGAACTGTAACTGGACCCATTATTATTATTACTCGTCTGACCCATATATCTAGGTATGTGTCCGGGTGTACAGCCCAACACACATACATCCATATATAAGCTAGCCAAGGGTGGTTAACGGAAGCAGATGGAGAACTGATAGCGCTTCTTATAGTAGTTCCCATACACCTGGGACCAGTTTGGAGGCCCTAAGTCCCCCTAACACGCATCTTCTGTGGGCCCAAAGTCCCACTAACACGAATCGTCAATATTTTATTCCACTACTATAAGCAAGGTATCATTCCGGCATCCATCACTTCCTCCCATTCCCCATACAAGTTGTCCTTTTTATAGTTTATTAACATAATTATCAGATTAAGGGAATGAGCAAGATCATAACTGGAATACATAACTGGAATACAGGTACTACATTCCCATAACCGTGATAATTAACAATGTCAAGTGTATCATGCCTTGGTGTAAAGAGATAGCATGATAAGAGGTGATAGTCATCCAGTAATAAGACATGAAGTACAATATACAAACACATGAACCAAGCATAAGATCCAAATATAAGAAAGTAATTAACTATGACAAACAACCAAAGTTAGTCGACTAGGGTCAAGGGAGTAGTCGACTAATAGAGGGGTTGGTCGACTAACAGTCTGGTATAGTCGACTAAAACTGTGCACCAGAGAGTTGGGTTTCTGATTCAGGAAAAGTTAGTCGACTAGGGTCAAGGGAGTAGTCGACTAATAGGGGTCTCAAGTCGACTAACAGATACTCTAAGTCGACTAAAACTGAGATACAGAAAGTTGGGTTTCTGGTTCAGGAAAGATTAGTCGACTAGGGTAAAAAGGGGTAGTCGACTAGTGATCTATAGTCGACTGATAATTAGGCTAAGTCGACTAAAACTGTGTTTCTGAGAATTGGTTTCACAGGATATGATAGATTAGTCGACTAATGGTTAGGTCTAGTCGACTAATCGTGGTCAGAAAACAGCGTACAGAACAGAATTTGATGGTTGTTCTTGATGGTTAAAAATATGATTTTGAAGACACAAATGCATAAGGTATGGAAGCATAGACATACTAAGAATTATAAGAGTCTTGGTGAGTAAAAATACTCACTTGGAATGGTTATGAGAAGCTTGAAAAGATCGTGGTCGACGATAGCACCAAGATGATCCACGGCGATATCGGATACGATCCCAAATCCAAAGTAGTTGAGGTTGAAGATGGAGAAGATGACCTTGGAGATGACCTTGGAGATGTTTTGGAGTTGGTGGTTGAGCTTGAGATGGAGGAGGATTTGGTGAAGGCAATCTCTTTGATGAAGTGAAGAAAAGGAAATGGAAATGTAAAGGAATTGTTTATATATGATTTGGATTTTGTGAAGGAGGTGAAATTAATGTAGATGAGAGGGGGCTTTTTGCAAAGTGGAGGAGGGGATGAGTGTCCCTCTCTTGGCCACTTGGCCGGCCATGGGAGAGAGAGAGAAAGAGGGGCATTAATGGTGGAGGTAGGTGGGAGTTGTGTGGAGAGGAAAATTGGAATTTTGGAAAATTAGAAAATCATGTGGCTTGTGGAGGAAGGAAGGGATTTAAAGAAAAAGGAAAAAAGGAAAAGAAATTAAAAGAGAAGATATTTTCTCTTGGACTCAAAATGAAACTGATGAAAGTACTGATTTCTGGGTTTAAGTCGGGGATGCGGAAAACATTTCGGAAAATACCGAAATCGTCCGAAATTCAAGTGTCTCGGAACGACTCGTAAAATTTACCAAAAATCAAGAATATTATATTAAGAAACATAGTGAAATCCGTTTTAAGAAATACTTTATAGTTTTAAAACTAAAAATCCCGAAAACAATTATCTACCGACTCCGGTGGAATTTTCATAAATTCATAAAATTCTCAGAAAAAGTATTTAAGTAAGAAATGTGATTCTAAGAGATAAAATCTAAAGACCCATCTAGAAATTCCAATCTGATTGTAAATTAAAAATCCGGGAATCGATCAGCGACACTGGTCGATACCGGTTTAGAAGAAATTCCTTTTAATTCAAGAAAAATTCCAGAAAATCATATAAAATCTAGAATATTGGAAAATGATATTTAAAACTAAAATCGGTCAATTCTAATTATCAGAATGTCTAAATCGAGTAATACTCTAGGATCGGGCCTTCGGTTCAGACTAGGGCTGACTCCAAGACCACGAATCCAAATCCAAGACAAAACAACCATATAAGGAATTCATAATACAGAATAATTACAGGAAGTAAATCGAAAAAATACGATCGAAAAATCTGAATACGCAACTAAGTACGTATTCTGGGAACGGGGTATTACAATCCACCCACCTTACAAAAAATTGCGTCCTCGCAATTTCATTAAGGGGCAAATTGAACACAAAGGAGACATGGTTGAAATCAAAGGCTTCGAAAAATAAAAACAGGGTAAGGTGAACATAGGAAGGATCAAGATGGACAATGATTGAATGATAAGGGAAATATTTAGAAAGATAACTAACTCAAATACAAGATCCGGGGCAGTGGTTACCATGATATCCTTAAGGTTCCTGGTCTGGATACTGGTCTTCCCACTCTGCTGCGTCATCTGATGCCTCTGCCGCCATGATGTAACCTTGGCCTCTACCCTGATCTGCTCTAGTTCTCATTCCTCTCTGCTGATGATCATACCGTTGGGGTGGAAATGGAACTCTTCGATCAACAGGATCTGGATTCCTCCTCAGTGGCGGAGCTGGAAGTGCTGGGGCTGGAAGTGCTGGTCTAACTGGTACCTCATTCCCTACTCTTCTGAAAGGGCAATCCCTGATGGCATGACTCCCGGTTCCACATGCTAAGCATAGTCCATTAGCCATTCGACAATCCCTCCTATAATGTCCGGGTCTATGGCAGAAATTGCAAATAACCTGAGGAAGAGGAGGTTGGAATGGTCTCTTCATCATCGGGCCATGGGCTGCCCTAACTTGATCATCTCCCTCATTCATCAACTCAAAAGGCCTCTTCTTGGCCTGGTTCCTCATCTGGTTCGCTTTCTTCTTCTCCAGTCCACGCTCCACTTCTCGAGCTATGGTGAGAACTTCTGAATAGGTCTTCAGCTGCTGGGGCATTAAGAAAACTTGTATGTCCATCTGTAAGCCCTGCTGGAATCTGCTTGCCCGCTTCTCCTCATCCGTCACCATATACGGAGCAAAGCGGCTAAGTCGGAGAAATTCCGCGGCATACTCATCCACGGACCGATCCCGTTGCTGAAGTCTGATGAACTGTTCTTCCATGTCTTTCTGAGCTGTGACAGGGAAGAATCTGCTATAAAAACTCTTGGAGAAGGTGTCCCAAGTGACAGGCTTCTCCAATCTTGCCTCCTCAGCTAGCCACCAAGTTCTAGCTATATCCTTCAATTGAATCTTGGCGACTTCCACTTGATTCTCCTTTGGTACTCTGGCTGCATTCAACAAGTCTGAGGTGTCGGTCAGCCATTGCTCAGCATCCAGAGGTTTCTCTCCACCCGTGAATGTGGCTGGTTGCAGCCGTCTGAAGTCTGATACGTTCCCTGGCCTTTGTCCTTTGGGAGCTGCCAACTCTTGCCGAAGGAGTTCCGTCTGTTGCTGCTGATTCTCCATCATCATCTGAATGACCCTCAGAATGTCTACATTCTCTCCTGTGGGTCCATTCGATACCTGCCCAGAGTTGCTACGACCCGATCTTCTATCCATACCTAGTTGGTGGAAGATGACTGGAAGGAACTGGAAAAATGGAAGGATTTTTAGGACATAAGGGAAGGAATCAAGAAGGAATCAAGAAGGACTAGATAACTTTATACATTGTAGTTGGCAATAGCAAATTACTGGAATTTGCTGCTTGATTGTACTATAGAGGTAAGAGCCTAGGCTCTGATACCAACCTGTAACGCCCCGATTTCCACGGATACGGAGACGTCACTGCAACGTATATACGTAGGTCAGAAAATGCCCCCACGTATATACGCTAAGCATAAAAGTACAAGCAAGGATCAGAGTACAACACAAAGCGTGGTATACATACATATGCCAACATAAAAGTACAAATACAAAGTTATACAGGATATGATAAACCATTACACAACACATGTGTCTTTTATCACAACCAAGTCCAAAAGTAAAATATACAAGATAAACACAAAATGCTCACGAGTAGGATGAAGATCCCGTGAGTCAAAAGAGAAGTCTGGCACAAAAGAACTGGAGCTAATCTGCCTGCTCACTAAGAAAAGCTCGATCTACTGTGGACGGCTCCACTTCGATCCAATCTTCTAAACCTGAACATACAAATTCAAGGGAGTCAGGACCTCCCAACAATGAACAGGCTACAGCCAAATGGCGAGAAACAAGAATAGGGGTTAGAACACAAGTATAGCATATGAGGACGGGTATAACATAATCATAAAACAGGAATCCAAGGTAAAGCGGATTACAAGCAAGATTGATTGTATACGCTTAAGTCACGGTCACATGAGATTAGTACATCGAAGGAATAATCCAAACAAGGAAACCCTCATCTATATACTTTTCTCTCATGCCACCGAATATCCAAGCGTATAGAATCAGAGTTGCTATTCATACGATAGTCATAACAGGAACATGTAACAGGTCTAACAGGAATACAAGATTCATAGCAGGAATCATGACATAACAAGTATAACAGGAGACATAACTGGAATCATAACATAACAGATATAATAGGAGTCATAACAGGTATCATGACAGGAACTATAACGGGAACTGAACAGGAATCATAGCGGGAAATCACAACAAGAAACAGAAATCATAACAAGAACTGTAACTGGACCCATTATTATTATTACTCGTCTGACCCATATATCTAGGTATGTGTCCGGGTGTACAGCCCAACACACATACATCCATATATAAGCTAGCCAAGGGTGGTTAACGGAAGCAGATGGAGAACTGATAGCGCTTCTTATAGTAGTTCCCATACACCTGGGACCAGTTTGGAGGCCCTAAGTCCCCCTAACACGCATCTTCTGTGGGCCCAAAGTCCCACTAACACGAATCGTCAATATTTTATTCCACTACTATAAGCAAGGTATCATTCCGGCATCCATCACTTCCTCCCATTCCCCATACAAGTTGTCCTTTTTATAGTTTATTAACATAATTATCAGATTAAGGGAATGAGCAAGATCATAACTGGAATACATAACTGGAATACAGGTACTACATTCCATAACCGTGATAATTAACAATGTCAAGTGTATCATGCCTTGGTGTAAAGAGATAGCATGATAAGAGGTGATAGTCATCCAGTAATAAGACATGAAGTACAATATACAAACACATGAACCAAGTATAAGATCCAAATATAAGAAGTAATTAACTATGACAAACAACCAAAGTTAGTCGACTAGGGTCAAGGGAGTAGTCGACTAATAGAGGGGTTGGTCGACTAACAGTCTGGTATAGTCGACTAAAACTGTGCACCAGAGAGTTGGGTTTCTGATTCAGGAAAAGTTAGTCGACTAGGGTCAAGGGAGTAGTCGACTAATAGGGGTCTCAAGTCGACTAACAGATACTCTAAGTCGACTAAAACTGAGATACAGAAAGTTGGGTTTCTGGTTCAGGAAAGATTAGTCGACTAGGGTAAAAAGGGGTAGTCGACTAGTGATCTATAGTCGACTGATAATTAGGCTAAGTCGACTAAAACTGTGTTTCTGAGAATTGGTTTCACAGGATATGATAGATTAGTCGACTAATGTTAGGTCTAGTCGACTAATCGTGGTCAGAAAACAGCGTACAGAACAGAATTTGATGGTTGTTCTTGATGGTTAAAAATATGATTTTGAAGACACAAATGCATAAGGTATGGAAGCATAGACATACTAAGAATTATAAGAGTCTTGGTGAGTAAAAATACTCACTTGGAATGGTTATGAGAAGCTTGAAAAGATCGTGGTCGACGATAGCACCAAGATGATCCACGGCGATATCGGATACGATCCCAAATCCAAAGTAGTTGAGGTTGAAGATGGAGAAGATGACCTTGGAGATGACCTTGGAGATGTTTTGGAGTTGGTGGTTGAGCTTGAGATGGAGGAGGATTTGGTGAAGGCAATCTCTTTGATGAAGTGAAGAAAAGGAAATGGAAATGTAAAGGAATTGTTTATATATGATTTGGATTTTGTGAGGAGGTGAAATTAATGTAGATGAGAGGGAGCTTTTTGCAAAGTGGAGGAGGGGATGAGTGTCCCTCTCTTGGCCACTTGGCCGGCCATGGGAGAGAGAGAGAAAGAGGGGCATTAATGGTGGAGGTAGGTGGGAGTTGTGTGGAGAGGAAAATTGGAATTTTGGAAAATTGGAAAATCATGTGGCTTGTGGAGGAAGGAAGGGATTTAAAGAAAAAGGAAAAAAAGGAAAAGAAATTAAAAGAGAAGATATTTTCTCTTGGACTCAAAATGAACTGATGAAAGTACTGATTTCCGGGTTTAAGTCGGGGATGCGGAAAAATTTCGGAAAACAAAATACCGAAATCGTCCGAAATTCAAGTGTCTCGGAACGACTCGTAAAATTTACCAAAAATCAAGAATATATATTAAGAAACATAGTGAAATCCGTTTTAAGAAATACTTTATAGTTTTAAAACTAAAAATCCCGGAACCAATTATCTACCGACTCCGGTGGAATTTTCATAAATTCATAAAATTCTCAGAAAAAGTATTTAAGTAAGAAATGTGATTCTAAGAGATAAAGTCTAAAGACCCATCTAGAAATTCTAATCTGATTGTAAATTAAAATCTGGGAATCGATCAGCGACACTGGTCGATACCGGTTTAGAAGAAATTCCTTTTAATTCAAGAAATTCCAGAAAATCATATAAAATCTAGAATATTGGAAAATGATATTTAAAACTAAAATCGGTCAATTCTAATTATCAGAATGTCTAAATCGAGTAATACTCTAGGATCGGGCCTTTGGTTCAGACTAGGGCTGACTCCAAGACCACGAATCCAAATCCAAGACAAAACAACCATATAAGGAATTCATAATACAGAATAATTACAGGAAGTAAATCGAAAAAATACGATCGAAAAATCTGAATACGCAACTAAGTACGTATTCTGGGAACGGGGTATTACATTCTTCTTTACAAATAGTACAGGTGCTCCCCAGGGAGATATACTTGGCCGAATGAAACCTTTGTCTAATAAGTCCTGCAATTGAGTTTTAAGTTCTTTCATTTCTGCAGGGGCCATACGGTACGGTGCCTTAGAAATTGGGGCAGTACCAGGTATTACATCTATTGTAAATTCTACCTCCCGATCTGGGGGCAGGCCTGGTAAGTCTTCCGGGAACACATCCGGGAACTCATTCACAATTGGAATAGTCTTAATATTTATATCAGTCCTGGTGGTATCCAACACCGAAGCCAGAAATCCTTGGCACCCTTGCTTCAATAACTTGGTGGCTTTGATGGCTGATATGTGAGGTATATCATGACTAACTTTCTCTCCTTCAAAAATAATTTCCGGAGTCCCTTTCATTTTAAAGATAATCCTCTTTTTATTACAATCTACCTGAGCACCACAGGCAGACAACCAGTCCATTCCTAGTATGGCATCGAACCCCATTTCGCCTAGCTTAATCAGATCAACAAATGTCTTCATTTCTCCAATTATCACTTCACAATTCGTATATCTAGTGCTAGCTATCAAGTTCTCCCCTATAGGTGTGGACACAACCAACTGAAATCCTAGGGTTTTGATTCTTGATTTAGTTTATAAGCAAAAGCACTAGATACGAATGAATGAGTAGCTCCAGGGTCAAATAATGCATGGGCAATATGTCCTGATACAGAGATCATACCTTCCACCACTGCATTTGAAGCCATTGCTTCCCGGTGGGTTAATGCGAAGGTTCTGCCTTGCACCCGAGGTTGTTGAACCGATGACTGGGTTGCAGCAGAACGTGGGGCATTACTGGGCTGCATGGAGTTACTGGCTTGTCCTCTGGAAGGATTCGTCCTCACGATCGGCCTTCCACTTCCTCTACTCGGCCCTTGGCTTCCACGCATCATCGGACAATTCCTCCTTAGATGTCCCACCTCTCCACAATTAAAACAAGACCTATCTAGGAGACAGTTTCCAAAATGGTTTACTCTACACCTCTGACACCAGGGAGCCTCCAAGACTCTGGGATGGGACGCAGAGGTAGCTTGTGTCTTCGAGGGAGTGTCTCTGTTTCTCAACCATGTTCTTCCGCCTCTGGCTCCTCCTCCTCTATAAAAAGTACTGTTAAACCCAGACCCTCTGTCGCTGGTGGGTCCTGATGCCGTCCTCAAAGGAGGTTCTTGATAACGGGGGCGCTTAGAATTGGGAATTTCTTCCACCCAGTCTCCCTGGCCTTCTTTTATGTCCATTTCCACCTCCAAAGCTCTTTCTACTGCCTGGAGATAATTCCTCAATTGTAATGGAATCAGTCGGCCGCGAATATCTGGTCTTAGGCCCTTTACGAATCTCTTTGTCTTTTCCGCTTCACTCCTGACCAAGGTATCAGCATACCTGGATAGCTGAGTGAATTTCTGATCATATTGGGATACATTCATATAACCTTGACGTAGTTCCAAGAATTCTGTTGCCATCTTATCTCTGGCTGTCTCCGGAATGTATTTCTCAGTGAATTTGTTCACCAAGAATTCCCAGGTGATTGATTCCCTTGCATTCTTCATACTATGCTTCACTGCCCTCCACCAATGTTCCGCTTCTTTTTGGAACATAAAAGAAGAGAAGGACACCTTTTGTTCATCCGTGCAGCTCATAACTTCTAAGATCTTCTCTATTTGAAGAAGCCATGATTCGGCTTGTAAGGGGTCCGCCTCCCCTTCAAATACGGGCGGTTTCATCTTTTGAAACTGCTCTAGTGCTCGATGGGAGTTGTTATTATTCGCTCTTGACATTAATTGTGCGAGCCACTCCAGCATTGCCCCTGGAGTTCTTTCATTCCCTCCTATTTGAACTTCAGAGTCTCCATCATTATTCACAGGGGGTGTACTCCCCATCTCACTGTAGTGTGTCGTATCGAGCGACAGGGACTCATCAGGGGGTAGTTGATTCAAATCCATTTGTTCTCCCTATAAAAATAAGGGCGTCTAATTAACACACTACACCATATAGGAATGCATTGGGATAAAACTTTAGTCTCAGACAATCATGTTAATAACATCACTTTTGAAAACAAGCAACTTGTTATATATATATATATATATATATATATATATATATATATATATATATATATATATATATATATATATATATATATATATATATATAGCTACATCCATCATGGATACAAAAGGCATTATGCTGACATGCCTTCCTTCTTTGGATAACCAGACTAACCCATGTGCATTCATAAGATATATGCCAGGGTACATACAACAACCCTAAGGATATCCATCACCTAACATACTAGGCCTATATATGTATATACATCAAAAGTGTCAACTCCAAGGTTCACCCTTTATAGGGTAGAGTATCCCCACTAGGATCTCCGCTAGTGCTGCTGCTATCATCCATATCCTCCTCGGGGTCTTCTTCCGGTGATTCGTCCCCGGCGCAGCACCAGTCGTCTAAGTCATCATAAAGGTCCATATCCTTTTCCCACGTTTCGTTCCAAAAGACGCCTCCATATGTAAATCCCCTTCGGGTTTCTTCATTAATCGTGCTAGAGTGGTCTGTTACTGGTATCTCAAGTGAATCTCTCACCAAGCTTCCTGTGTCAACATTGGTTGGTTCGGGCTTATTAGATGCCTGCGACTCAACCTCCTCACAATATACCCAGTTTAGGGGTAAAATCGTTTCCGCTGGATCAGTTTCGTCCGACTCGTACCCCCAGTCCATGGAATAATCTCAATCATACGGCTATCATCAAGAAGCAACATAAATATACACACTTATAACTGTACTTATCCTTATCTACTCATAAGTCTCATGTCTTTAGAACAACTCAGATTCCATAGATATTTTAATGCATTTCTTGTCACATAAGACTAACTACCTAACTATGATCATATGTCTACACGTATAAACCTAACAATTTCCTCATCTCTTACTCTTTCTACTTCTAAACCTTTGCTCTGATACCAACTGTAACGGTCCCAGTTAAAAATTTTCCATTTAATCATAATCATCTCGTATAATCCAAGCGTGGGACCCATCAGGGTATAATACTTCCAATACAATTATCAGAAACTCTTTACTATACATCAGAACTTCCACTACAGCTAACATGCATGATCCAATCGAGACTTATCATATATAAGTTCAATGATCCATAAGAACACAATCTACATTTACCATATCAACATATATATATATATATACATACAAGTAAGAGTCCAACACCAGGTCCTCTAATAATTACAGGTCAAGAGTAACGCCCAGCTAAAAGCACGCATATTTATACAAAATCATATACATAACAAAAATAGCTTCTAATACAATGGTCCTGGTGACGCTTGTCCAGCACAATTGCCCTTAAGCGGGTCCCTTGCCCTTGTCCAAACCTGTCGGTGGAGTTAGAATAGAGTGAGCTTGACGGCTCAGTGAGTAAAACAATATTTAAATATGCTTATCATGTAGGTATACATGGCTAAATTATCTGGTTGACATGTGTGTCGATATACTATTTTTGTAAGATCTTGTAATTAGCCATGAGCCAAAACAAAACACAGTAACAATGCCTTACTAGTCGACTAGGCACTCTATAGTCGACTAATTCTAACTGTAAGTCGACTAATCATGACGCTATAGTCGACTGATTATACTTCACACGTACCTGCTTCTTTACTGGCAGCCAGGGACTCATGTAGTCGACTACCTTTCCTGGTATAGTCGACTAACTCAAGTACTAGTCGACTTGAAGTTCCCTATAGTCGACTAAAACTGTGAAAAGTTGTGTTACTCACTGTATGTCACTTATAGTCGACTACCCTCCTGGTGTAGTCGACTACCCAATATATTAGTCGACTAGTATAGACTATAGTCGACTAAAACTGTGAAAAACAGATTGTTAACTTTCTGTTTGCTCTCTGTATCTGGGATTAGTCGACTACAGCCTATATGTAGTCGACTAATCCTGCTACCAGCAGGTTATCTGCCTCAAATATCACACTTATAGTCGACTAATTCCGGACTTAGTCGACTAATCTACCTAGAAATTGCCTGTTAAGAAACCATTCCAGATTTGATGTTAAGGATTTATGCATGAATACAACATAGGACTTATATCATAGTGATGTTCATATACATACAACATAATCTCCCCTTTTACGCCTCCGGTTCAACCCGGTCCCTTCCTCCGATATATAATATATAATCTCCCCTTCTACGCCTCCGGTTCAACCCGGTCCCTTCCTCCGATATATAATATATAATAATCTCCCCTTCTACGCCTCCGGTTCAACCCGGTCCCTTCCTTCGATGCATCATGCCATCATATAATATCAATATGCAAGACATATCATAAAATCATGGATTCATAAACAACATGAGTAGTACTTGCGGAAATTGAAACACATGAACCCAGATATACATAAGGTTAAATACTTGTGTATCTCTTACACTTATTTCATTTCCTACTTATTTCTACTCATCATGTTGTTAAGATTAGCATGTTCTACTCACTTTTGAAGTAGTATGGTCTGATTTTTGCTGTTGCCCTTTGTTATCGCTGATATTGCTCCTTTGCTGCGGCTGTTGCTACTGCTTTTGCTGCTGCAATTGCTGCTGCCTTGTTGTTGCAGCTGTTGCTGCTGGAAAGGAGAGAGAGAGAGAGAGAGTTTTGTGAAGATGGAGAGAGTTTTGTGAAGAGGGAGAGAGTTTTTAACCAAATGGATTAATTCTCTTTAACCCTCCTCTATTTATAGCCTCTAACCCTCCATAATTATATGCCATGTGTCCCCTAAACATCCCATCAATGTCTAATCAACTCCATGCCTCTCCCCTCTCCATGAAGTATAAGCATGGTGGGGATGGTGGTGATGTTGACTTTGGGGCAGTATTTATACCTATATACATGGACGTATAAATACTTACGTATACACTTGTATATACATACCCGTATAATACCCGTATATATACAATGGCTTACTAAGATATCATGCATGCATACTAATTCCATTTCCTTTATGATTATTTAGGAAAAAGAAATGTTTTAATCAAGGCAAGTGTTACACACACACACATCATCATGTAGTTTGTATTTCTACCATGTACATTAACCCCCCACAAATTACACAAATATTTAATATCCTAAACTAGCTTGAGGGCAAGAGGTGGCAAGAGTTTGGGCAACTTTGGAATGAGAGGGTGATGTGACAAAATGGGAAAGTGCATGAGAAATAGGTGAATGAGGTGGCAAATTGCTAGGCTAGAGAGAAAGGTTATGCAAGAATAAATATATATATATATATATATATATATATATATATATATATATATATATATATATATATATATATATATATAAGGGTTTATATGTAATAGGGAGAATTAATTCCCTAATAACTCTCTCTCTCTCTCTCCACTCTCAAAGGGAGCCATCCGTTCATTCTCTTTCCCAAAATTCTCAAACCCTAATCTCTCAATCTCAATTCCCTTCCTCTCCAACTCTCAACCTCACATAATCTCTCTCAAAATCCTCTCCCTCTTCTCCCTGGAGGCGCGCGGCAATAGCAGTTGCCGCGGCAACTACGGCAGCGCCGGCCAACGCGCGGCCATGCGGCACGCGAGCGGTGGCGGCAGCCATGGGGGCACGGGTGGCGAGTGTTAGAAGGTGAGGGAGTTGTTTAAATTTTTAGTTTTAGATTCCTTGATCTGATTTACATCCGTCGGTAAATCTTGATTCTTGAGGATAATTACTCTTGATTTTGTGGATGGGGATCTCTTGCTCTAGCTAAACCTTTGCGAATTCATTTCGTAAACCTTGATCTATCCCTAAATTTAGAATTTGTGGGGTGTATGTTACTTGTGTAACTTATGTAAATCATGTGATCGTATGATGGTAAGAAGGAAGAACTCATTGTGAAGGAGGCTTAATCCTAATTTATTTTCCTAAAATTTTGAATTCAATTTCTGAAAATTTCTTGAATAAATGAAAGATTTTCACTCATATCAAGTCTATGTTTACATGTTATTAATTGGTAGAAGATGGGGGATAATCTATAGTAACTTGTGTAGGGAGATTTAAAGTACACGCCTTCTATGTTTTTGTCAAAGGAGTTATATTGTCATGAGAAGTATTGGATCTAAGAGTTGAACCCATGCATGCACGATAGGTGTTTGCAATAATACCATAGTGATCTGCACATGCAAAGAGGTGACTGAGTCTTTTAACCTCCCCTCTTGATTCTCTGTAAATTCGAATTTTGAAAAGATCAGTAGAATTAAGGAAGTCATGTTTGGTTATAAATTATGATTTGCTCTAGATTTTACCCCTTAAAGCAAAGTTAGATTTTTGATAAGTAGACTTAATTTGATTGTCCGAATGTTGGTATCAATAGCCCTAGGCTCTTATATATAAATTTTCAAATAAACTTAAATCCAATTATGTGATTATAGGATAATGGAACTAATTTTTATATGCAAGTAGTCTGGTGCCTGGGTAGTGTGAATGGGACGTAGAGAGGGGTTCATTGTGATTACTAAATTGTGAGGCCTTTTGAAGATTATATAATCGTCCTATCACAAACTTTCGGTATATTTCCCTTATAAATATCTTGAAGCATAATATTAGTCTTCAGACTGACAAGTATTGTAGATATGAATACTCCCGATCCTAACTAGTCATTATTTCAAATATGAGTGATCTAGTTATGCGTTGGTTTCATTGGTCTTCCTCGTAGTTGACACACCACAATTTACACTTACCTTCTGTGAGCGAAGAATAATCTAGAAGGATAGTGTCATTTCCTCTTGACTTCTACTTTAGGTTCCTCACCTTTTAACTCTATTGAGTGATTAGACAATCGAGAATAAATGAGGTTCCATAATATAATTAGTCTATATGAGTACTCCATCGCCCAAGTTGTAAGCATCTGAAGATGTGCCTAAATATCTTCCAAGAGGGAGAAAGATTCGAGTTTACGCTCCTTTCCTTCTAATTATAATTTAGCACATTCTTGACGGAGAGTGTGGGAATTAGGAAATAAATTACCCAAGATCCTAAGTGTAACGGTCCCAGTTAAAATTTTCCATTTAACCACAATTATCTCGTACAATCCAAGCGTGGGACTATCAAGGTATATAATTCCATTATAATCATCAGAAAACTCTACACTATACATCAGAAATTCTACTAAAATAACATGTAATGATCAAATCATGACTTATCATGCCACCAATATGGTTCGATAATCCGTAAGAAACGCAGTCTATAATTATCATATCAAGTATATATATATATATATATATATATTATATATACAAAGTTAGAGTCCAACACCAGGTCCTTTAAGATTTACAAGTCAAAGACGACATCCAACTAAAAGTGCGCATGACTATACAAATCATACAAAAAGTAACTTTTAATACAATGGCTCCGTTGGTGCTTGTCCCGCACATTTTGCCCTTAAAGCGGTTCCTTTACCCTTATCCAAACCTGAAGGTGGAATTAGAATAGAGTGAGCTTGACAGCTCAGTGAGTAAAACAAGATTTAACATTGCCTATCAAGTAGGTCTACATGGCTAAATTATCCGGTTGACAAGCATATCATTATACTATTTTTATAAAAATTTGGTTATTAGCCAAGAACCCAATCAGAACACATTTAGCAAGACTTTCCTAGTCGACTAGGCCACCCTATAGTCGACTAGGACTACCTATAAGTCGACTAACTCTAAAGCTATAGTCGACTGATTTCACTCCCACACGTATCTGCTTCTCTGTTGGCTGCCAGGGACTTATGTAGTCGACTACCCTTCTGTATATCGACTACTCAAGTAGTCGACTACCCTTCCTGGTATAGTCGACTACTCAAGTACTAGTCGACTTGAAGGTCCCTATAGTCGACTAGTTATATGGGTCAGAAGTTGTGTTACTCTCTGTATGTCACCTATAGTCGACTACCCTTCCTGGTGTAGTCGACTACACAATTTATTAGTCGACTTGTAAGTCGACTGTAGTCGACTAATTATGTCCAAAACAGGTTGTTAACTCTCTGTTTGCTCTCTGTATCAGGGTTAGTCGACTACAGTCTGTCTGTAGTCGACTAACTCTCTTTTCCAGCAGTTTGTCTGCCTAAATATCACCTTATAGTCGACTTATCCCAGGACCAAGTCGACTACCCTACATAAAATTTTGCCTGTAAGAAGTTATTCCAATTAAACACTTAGGATTTTATGTATAATTATATCATAGGATTTCTATCTTAGCAATATCCATATACTTATTAAACACACACACTGTGCTCCCCCTTCGGCCTCCTCCGGTTTCAACCCGGTCCCTTCTCCTATAATCATTTCACACAAATAAATTTTCTCCCTTCAACCACCTCCGGTTCAACCCGGTCCCTTCCTCCAACACATTATCGTATAATTTCCCCTTCTACACCTCCGGTTCAACCCGGTCCCTTCCTCCCGAGTACAACATCATATCATCATATAATATCAATATGCAAAGACATATAAGGTGGCAACAACATGCAAGCTTTATAGTCTTTATTTTAACATATAACAATATCATGGATTCATGAACGAAAATGAGTAAGTACTTGTGGAATTGTAAACACATGAGTCTTTATGAGATAGCTAGCCTTTCTTGATATCACAAAATATGCATGATCCCAAAAAATATACATAGTGTCAAGTATCTTGTTTATCTCTTACTTCATTTCATTTCCTACTTTATCCTACTTATCATGTCCATTAGGATCCTCATGTTCTACTCACCCTTTGAAGTGGTATGCTCTACCTCAAGTTGATATCCTGCTACAACGGAGTCTACAAGTCATAACGCCAATATTAGTTCATAATTAACGAAAATGATACAAGAGGGTATAGTCCTAGGAGTGTTTTCTTACCGTTCGACCAATGACACTCCCCTTGACTCGTTCTAACGGTTCCTTGGAGGATACGGGACTTTTCTTGTATGTGGACTGAAGAAAATCAAGTGGGGAGTTGAGATGGAAAGGGGTGTTTTTATGTAAGAGAAATGGGGGAAATGGGGCTGTTTGGCTGTGTTTTGTTGCTGCTGTGCTGCTGGTTTTGCTGTGGCTGCTGCTTGCTTTTGCTGTTGCTGCTGCTGCTGCTTTTGCTGTTGCTGCTGCTGTTTTTTTGCTGCAGCTACTGCTGCAGCTTTGCTGCTACTGCTGGTGCTGCAGGAAAGAGAAGAGAGGGAGAGAGTTTTGTGAAGAGAGAGGGAGTTTGATCAAATGAGGTAAGTCTCTTCACCCCTCCCCTATTTATAGCCTCTAACTTCCCACAAGAATGTGCCAAGTGTCCCCTACTCAACCCATTACTCTACCCTACACCATGCCCTATGACAAGCTCCATGCCTTCCCCCCTCTCCATGAGGTACAAGTATGGTGAGAGGTGGTAGTAAGTCAAACACATGTGGGGTATTTCTATATCTATATACATGGGTGTATACATACCTATGTATTCATCTTATATACATACCACTTAAATAGCATGAATTAAATAAGGTATCTATCATGCATACCATTTCCCATTACCCCTTTAGGGTATGATTATTTAGGAAAGTGATGTTTAATTAAGGTAGTGTTACATTCTACCCTCCTTATGGAAGTTTCATCCTCGAAACTTAACGTACCTTGGAACAATGTGGATAGGCCTTTCTTATCTCCTCTTCCAGTTCCCAAGTGGCTTCTTCTATGTTTTGATTTCTCCATAAGATCTGATCAAGGAAATATTTTTTTCTTCAATTGCTTCTCCTTGCGATCAAGAATTTGCACTGGTTCTTCTGCGTAAGACATGTCTTCTAGTATTTGCAGGGGTTCATAGGAAATTACGTGATCAGGATCGGCACTACTTCCTCGCTGGGAGACATGAAATACATTGTGCATCCTTTCCAAGGCGGGAGGTAGGGCCAAACGATAAGCAACCGGTCCAATTTTATCCAGTATTTCAAACGGACCCACATATCTAGGGGCTAATTTGTTCTTACCACCGGTGCGTCTCACTCCCTTCATTGGGGATACCTTCAGAAAAACACTATCCCCTACCTCAAACTCCAGTGGTCTGCGACGATTGTCTGCATAAAGCTTTCTGTCTGCTCTGGGCTGCTTTTCATCCTTTCCTTGATTAGCTTGATCTTCTCAGTAGCCTCTTGAATTACATCAGGGCCGAACAGTCTTCTATCCCCAACTTCCTCACAACAGATTGGTGATCTACACCTTCTCCCATACAATGCTTCAAATGGAGGCATACCAATAGTTGACTGATAACTATTATTATAAGCAAACTCCACTAAGGGTAAATAGTTGTCCCAACTTCCCCCAAAATCTAGTACACAAGTCCTCAACATATCTTCCAATATTTGAATGGTCCTTCTGACTGTCCATCCGTTTTAGGGGTGGGCTGCTGTACTGAGTTGTAATTTAGTGCCCATAGCTTTGGACAAGCTCTTCCAAAATCTGGATTGAAATCTAGGGTCCCGATCTGATACAATGGATTCAGGTACTCCATGTAATTTAATTATCTCTCGGACATATACCTGAGCCAATCTTTCCATTGAATAATTGATCCGGATAGGCAGAAAGTGGGCAGATTTAGTGAGTCTGTCTACCACTACCCAGACTGTATCCAGTCCTTGGACGTCCGAGGAAGTCCAGTGACGAAATCCATAGCAATTTGACTCCACTTCCATTCAGGAATAGATAAAGGCACCAACTGTAACGGTCCCAGATTTCATAATATTTCCATATGCATAAACATTATATGGATCCACAGATTATCCACATCTCCAAATTATTGAAAATTTTGGCAGCACTTCCTCTGTAATACAGAGTCTACTTGATACACTGACACTAACAGTTCTATATTCCTCATCAACCAGATATGTGTATACAATATCCCATGCAGTGGTATATCACATTTTCTTGCTTGGCATCGCCTACTTAAAATCTCGCACATCTATCATATGGATACAACACAAGATAACAATCAAGGACTTACTTGAGAATAATCTCCTTGGTGTCAACATCGAACATAAGCCAACCCAAGATAATACTCATAAGAACTTATACACAAATCTACATATATACATCATCGAACTAATTCATGTATCTGCAACTATTCAGTCTAACTATAACATCAGCTCTATGTACATGCATATAACCCCATTACTTAATTACAAATCAATATAGAAGCTTGATAGGCCCACACAATGAATGTTATGCACCCTTCCAGTGCCCTACCCTTGCCTTTAGCTGCTATTTATCCCTGGCTTGCCCTGAAAAACATGAAGTTATGGGTGGGTGAGCTCGATAGCTCAGTGAGTGGAGCCAATATCATTCATAAAATGTAGCATAGCATTAACGATGTATAGCATTCATGATACATGAAAATAAGATGAATGTGGCACATGAAGTATGTGATAATGAATAATTCTTCCTGATTGTGTATTTACTTCCAACTATTATTGATAGATGCACACATGACCAATATCAGTGTCTCCACTACCACATACAATAACACATCAACATACCTTTAGTGTCACACACTCACATACACATATACATCAAATATAGCCATTTATTCTCAGTCATTTGTAAGATACAAATATAAGCATATCATAGCCCCGTCTTCGCACTCCGCCCGTGCAATACGGGTCCCTTCCTCCCAATTTGAAAGGTATGGCACCGTCTTCGCATTCCGCCCGTGTACTACGGGTCCCTTCCTCCTAATATAATGTATATGGCACCGTCTTCGAACTCCGCCCGTGCAATACGGGTCCCTTCCTCCTCAATAGGTATATGTACACATACATCCAAATACACACAAGATCGGCACATTCAATTTCATAAGGCTCATGTATAAAGCACATCATTTCATATATGGAATGATACTCTCAATTAGTACTTGCCCGCTACCATGTATTATTATGCAAAATCCGCACATTGACTTAGCCAAGCATATCACATATATATATGTACAAAATCAAATAACATACACCAATCATATTCATGTCAACCATAATGAATTTTATTCAGTAACATGCATGTCAATGCCATTGTGCACCATACTTCAAAATGCAAGCCGCATATGCAATTAGGTAAAATGCTATATCAAACAAATTATTATCCATATTTGAATTTAGGTGTAATGCAATCCAATTTATTTAAAAAAAACCCCACTCACCTTCAAGTTGAGCATTCTACAAGGGGTTCGTACCGAGCACCGCCTCGTGTTTCCTTTCCGAATAACCACATCGGACACCGACATGCCAATCCCCCTATTTGATAGTAGTAAACAACATCACATATATAACTCTTAGATGAATATCAAGTGGATTACAATGTTCTCGTAGAAGAGACTTATTTGACAATTACGTATTGCTAGCCTCTTACCCTTGAAAGTATACCAACATGATTATCATGGCTATTTCACGGTTTCTATCACAATGATATGTTTCTAATTAATACTTTCATGGAGTCCAATACTCAACCCCAATTTATTTTAGAAGGACTTAGGAAGCAATTATCCATTACCATGTACTTCACATATGTTACCTTACATAGCTCAAATTGTTACTAATGCATAGTATATACCACTTATGTCACCATCCTCTAGTAAAAAGAGAACAAGCATGTCACCAATCCTATGAAAAACTAATTTACATGTTATCTTACATTATACTATGAATACTATCCATCCATCCTTTCATTACGTCACATACTTAAATTAACTTTACGACTTATGTAAGCATAGTGAGTATAGAGATCTACTCACATAATAGATGAATTTCCACTTGTGCTCCTTTTTCAATCTTTCCACCCAAACCCTAGCAAGGGACATAGACACTTCTTAGTCATGAAATAATTCATAACGAGAGGAGAATTTGTGGAGTATTAATTTACCTTCACCCAATTTAGCCTCTGGAATTTGGGAGTTTTTGGAACCATTTTTCAGAATTTAGGGCTTTTGATTTCCCCCTTCAACCCCCAAATTCCGGCTCTTTCTCCTCTTCTCCCGCCAACAGGGAACTCCTCCGACGAAACCAGGCCCCTCCGACGAAACCAGGCCGTCCCGCGGCCTGGTGTTGCCACGGTCTCGCGGCTGCGCCGCGGCTGCGCGCGCTGCACGCGGCTGTGCGCGGCCGCGTGGTGGTGCGTGGTCGCGAGGCCCGCCCTTGGCTCCGACCGGGGCTCAACTGGAAGAGGGAGAGAGTGGGAGGAGGAGGTCTAGGGTTCAGGTGGAGAGGGAAATACTTTTACAGAGAGAAGAGAAAGTTCTCCTCAGATCTGAACTAATGAATAGGCACTTATGCAAAGAAGCCCTCCATAAGCCATGTCATTACAAAACACCACCTCCACTAACTTGCCACTTGGCCAAAGCTAGGATCAAGATGATCCTAGCCTTACATCTTACCTCTCCATGCACACCTAACCCATCCACTAACTTTAAATAAAATAATTACAAATACCAAGTATTTAGATTAAACAATGGGTATGGTTGGTGGGGGGTAAGTATATACCATGTATAAAGCTATTTTCATGTATTTGAATATGTGACTCATTGCGTATACATGGTTATCCCTTACATAAATCATTGATATATTTACATCACACATACTTGTGATAATTATTGACACCAATTTCTCATTTGATCATCAAGGAAAAATAATCATATATATATATATATATATATATATATATATATATATATATATATATATATATATATATTATATATATCAAGGTTTTGCATTCTGCAACAGTAATTCATGATTAAAGTACGCCGGACATTATAGTTATCAGTCTCAATTATCCGGCATTAACTCATGGCTAAGAATTGAAATATTCTTTAGGAAAAGAAACAAATATAAAAATTTCGGGATGTTACACCAACAAACCTGGGGGCTTCTTATGTTCCGCCTTCACTTGTTGATAGACTAAACACTTGTGGACAAAATTAGAAATGTCTACTTTCATTCCATCCCACCAGAAGTTATGACGCAGATCTTGATACATTTTTGTGCTCCCTGGATGAGCGTATATGGTGTACTATGAGCCTCTTTCATTATTTCTTCTTTGATCTCTGTCACATCTGGCACACATAGTCTGCGTCCGAATCGCAGTACATCTCCTTCTATTTGAAACTCCTTGAGTTCTCCTTCTTGTATTTTCTTCATAATTTTCTTTATTTGAGTATCTCCTTGTTGGGCCTCTTTGATTTTGTCGTATAGATTAATTAAATACTTACTTGATTCAGTTGGTGCTTAGAATTAGAAGGGTCAATGACTCGCACTTCTATTTGTATTTCCTCTAGATCCCTTAATATTCTTGCTTGACGAGTCATTAAGGCGGCTAGGGTCCCTCCTGATTTCCGGCTCAAAGCATCAGCCACCACATTGGCTTTCCCAGGGTGGTATTGGATAGTAATATCATAGTCCTTCATTAGTTCTAACCACCTCCTTTGTCTCATGTTCAGTTCTTTTTGTGTGAAGATGTATTTTAAACTCTTATGATCAGTAAAGACTTCACAAGACACTCCATACAAATAATGTCGCCAGATCTTTAAAGCAAAAATCACAGCGGCTAATTCCAAGTCATGAGTGGGGTAATTTCTTTCATGGATCTTCAATTGTTGGGATGCACAGGCAATAACTTTTCCATGTTGCATTAACACACATCCAATCCCAGTTTTGATGCATCACTAAAAATGGCAAATCCTTCAGTCCCCGAAGGTACAATTAAGAAAGGAGCAGATGTCAGCTTAGTTTTAACCTCCAGGAAGCTCCTATCTTGTTCTTCTCCCCATGCAAACTTCTTATTCTTTCTAGTTAATTGGGTCATTGGTGCCACAATTAGAGAAAATCCTTCTACGAATCTTCTGTAGTACCCAGCTAATCCCAGAAACTTCGAACTTCAGTAACATTAGTGGGTCTAGGCCAGTCTCGGATTGCCTCGATTTTTACCGGGTCTACTGATATTCCTTCTTTAGAAATAATATGGCCAAGAAACCCTACTTGCTCTAGCCAAAATTCACATTTCTTCATTTTGCATAGAGTTGCTTCTCTCTCAAGATTTGAAGGACAATTTTAAGATGTTTCTCGTGATCTTCTATATTCTTTGAATAGACCAGAATATCATCTATGAATACCACTACAAACTGGTCTAGATATGGTTGAAACATCCGATTCATTAAGTCCATAAATGCTGCGGGGCATTAGTGAGTCCAAAAGGCATGACTAGAAATTCAAAGTGTCCATATCTTGTCCGGAAAGCCGATTTGGACACATCTTCAGGTTTGACCTTCACTGATGATACCCTGATCTAAGGTCTATCTTAGAAAATACACAAGACCCTTGTAATTGATCAAATAAGTCATCGATTCGAGGAAGAGGGTACCTATTCTTGATAGTTGCCTTATTCAATTCCCGGTAGTCAACACATAGTCTCATACTCCCATCCTTCTTTTTTACAAATAGTACTGGTGCTCCCCAGGGAGATACACTTGGCCGAATAAAACCTTTGTCTAATAAGTCCTGCAATTGAGTTTTAAGTTCTTTCATTTCTGTAGGGGCCATACGATATGGTGCCTTAGAAATTGGGGCAGTACCGGGTATTACATCTATTGTAAATTCTACTTCTCGATCTGGGGGCAGGCCTGGTAGGTCTTCCGGGAACACATCAGGGAACTCATTCACAATTGGAATAGTCTCAATTTTTATATCAGTCCTGGTGGTATCCAATACTGAAGCCAGAAATCCTTGGCACCCTTACTTCATTAACTTGGTGGCTCTGATGGCTGATATGTGAGGTATATCATAACTAACTTTTTCTCCTTCAAAAATCAACTCCGGCGTCCCTTCCATTTTAAAGATAATCCTCTTCTTATTACAATTCACATGGGCACTACAGGCAGACAACCAGTCCATTCCTAGTATGGCATCGAACTCCATTTCGCCTAGCTTAATCAAATCAATAGATGTTTTCATTTCTCCAATTATAACTTCACAATTCACATATCTAGTGCTAGCTATCAAATTTTCCCCTATGGGTGTGGACACAACCAACTGAAATCCTAGGGGTTTTGATACTTGATTTAGCTTATAAGCAAAAGCACTAGATACGAATGAATGAGTAGCTCCAGGGTCAAACAATGCATGGGCAATATGTCCTGATATGGAGATCATACCTTCCACCACTGCATTTGAGGCCATTGCTTCCCGTGGGTTAATGCGAAAGTTCTTCCTTGCACCCGTGGTTGCTGAACCGATGACTGAGTTGCAGCAGGACGTGGGGCATTACTGGGGCTGCATGAAGTTGCTAGCTTGTCCTCTGGGAGGATTCGTCCTCATGGTTGGCCTCCCACTTCCTCTACTCTGCCCTTGGCTTCCGCGCCTTGTCGGACAATTTTTCCTTAGATGTCCCACCCCTCCACAATTAAAACAAGATCTATCTAGGAGGCAATTTCCAAAATAGTTTACTCTGCACCTCTAACACCAGGGAGCCTCCGAGATTCTGGGATGGGATGCAGAGGTAGCTTATGTCTTCGAGGGAGTGTCTCTGTTTCTCAACCATGTTCTCCCGCCTCTGGCCCCTCCTCCTCTATGAAAAGTGGTATTAAACCCAGACCCCTTGTCACTGGTGGATCCTGATGCCATTATCATTGTGGGTCCTTGATATCGGGGGCGCTTAGAGTTGGGAATTTCTTCCACCCAGTCTTTCTGACCTTCTAGCATGTCCATTTCTACCTCCAAAGCTCTTTCTACTACCTGGAGGTAATTCCTCAGTTGTAATGGAATCAGTCGGCCATGAATCTCTGATCTTAGGCCCTTTACGAACCTCTTCGTCCTTTCTGCTTCACTCCTTACCAAGGCATCAGCATACCTGGATAGCTGAGTGAATTTCTGATCATACTGGGACACATTCATAGAACCTTGACGTAGTTCCAAGAATTCTGTCGCCATCTTATCTCTGGCCATCTCCGGGATGTATTTCTCAGTGAATTTGTTCACCAAGAATTCCCAAGTGATTGATTCCCTTGCATTCTTTATACTATGCTTCACTGTCCTCCACCAATGTTCCGCTTCCTTTTGGAACATAAAAGAAGAGAAGGATACCCTTGTTCATCAGTGCAGTTCATAACGTCCAGGATCTTCTCTATTTGGAGAAGCCATGCTTCGGCTTGTAAGGGGTCCGCCTCCCCTTCAAATACGGGCGGTTTCATCTTCTGAAACTGTTCCAGTGCTCGGTGGGAGTTGTTACTCGTTCTAGTCATTAATTGTGCGAGCCACTCCGGCATCACCCCTGGAGTTTCCTCGTTCCCTCCTATTCGAACTTCAGAGTCTTCATTATCGTCCACGGGGTGCGCGCTCCCATCATACTGTAGTGTGTCGTATCGAGCGACAGGGACTCATTAGGTGGTAGCTGGTTAAGATCCATGCGTTCTTCCTATAAAAAATAAGGGCGTCTAATCAACGTACTACATAATTAGAAATGAATTGGGATAAAACTTTAGTCTCGTGCAATCATGTTAATAACATCACTTTTGCAAACAAGCAACTTGTTATATATATATAGGTACATTCATCATGGATACAAAAGGTGTTATACTGACATGCCTACCTTCTTGGATATCCGGACTAACCCATGTGCATTCATTTTATATATGCCAGGGTACATACAACAACCCTAAGGATATCCATCATCTAACATACTAGGCCTATACATATATATACATCAAAAAGTGTCGGTTCAAAGGTTCACCCTTCATAGGGTAGAGTATCCCCACTTGAATCTCCGTTAGTGCTGCTGCTATCATTGCTATCATCCATATCTTCCTTGGGGTCTTCTTCCGGTGACTCGTCCCGGGCGCAGCACCAGTCGTCTAAATCATCATAAAGGTCCATATCATCTTCCCACGTTTCGTTCCAAAAGACGCCTCCATATGTAAATCCTCTTCGGGTTTCTTCTTTTATTGTGCTAGAGTGCTCCGTCACTGCTATCTCAAGTGAATCTCCCACAAAGCTCTCTGTGTCAAAATTGGTTGGTTCAGGCTCATTAGATGCCTGAGACTCAACCTCCTCATAATCTACGCAGTTTAGGGGTACAATCGTTTCCGCTGGATCAGTTTTATCCGACTCGTACCCCCAATCCATGGAATTCGCCACCCAGCTCTCACTCGAGCTATCGGAGCTAGAGACTGACCAATATACGTCTGAGTCCCCCATCTACATGTAAACAAAAAGGTCGTATCAATCTCAAGCCCATGAAATAGTCTCAACATACGGCTATCATCAGAAGCAGCATATACAGACACACTTGTAACTATACTCATCCTTAGTCTACTCATAAGTCTCATGTCTTTAGAATAATTTAGATTTGATAGATAATTTAATGCATTTCCTTGTCACATAAGACTAACTACCTAACTATGATCACACGTCTGCACGTATAAACCTAACAACTTCGTCATCTCTTACTCCTTCTACTTATAAACCTTTGCTCTGATACCAACTGTAACGGTCCCAGTTAAAATTTTCCATTTAACCACAATTATCTCGTACAATCCAAGCGTGGGACCTATCAAGGTATAATACTTCCATTATAATCATCAGAAAACTCTACACTATACATCAGAAATTCCACTAAAAATAACATGTATGATCAAATCATGACTTATCATGCCAACACATATGGTTCGATAATCCGTAAGAAACGCAGTCTACAATTATCATATCAAAGTATATATATATATATACAAAGTTAGAGTTCAACACCAGGTCCTTTAAGATTTACAAGTCAAAGACGACATCCAACTAAAAGTGCGCATGACTATACAAAATCATACAAAAAGTAACTTTTAATACAATGGCTCCGGTGGTGCTTGTCCCGCACATTTGCCCTTAAGCGGGTCCTTTACCCTTGTCCAAACCTGAAGGTGGAATTAGAATAGAGTGAGCTTGACAGCTCAGTGAGTAAAACAAGATTTAAGCATTGCCTATCAAGTAGGTCTACATGGCTAAATTATCCGGTTGACAAGCGTATCATTATACTATTTTTATAAAATTTGGTTATTAGCCAAGAACCCAATCAGAACACATTAGCAAGACTTTCCTAGTCGACTAGGCCACCCTATAGTCGACTAGGACTACCTATAAGTCGACTAACTCTAAAGCTATAGTCGACTGATTTCACTCCACACGTATCTGCTTCTCTGTTGGCTGCCAGGGACTTATGTAGTCGACTACCCTTCCTGGTATAGTCGACTACTCAAGTACTAGTCGACTTGAAGGTCCCCTATAGTCGACTAGTTATGGGTCAGAAGTTGTGTTACTCTCTGTATGTCACTTATAATCGACTACCCTTCCTGGTGTAGTCGACTACACAATTTATTAGTCGACTTGTAAGTCGACTGTAGTCGACTAATTATGTCCAAAACAGGTTGTTAACTCTCTGTTTGCTCTCTGTATCAAGGGTTAGTCGACTACAGTCTGTCTGTAGTCGACTAACTCTCTTTTTCAGCAGTTTGTCTGCCTAAATATCACACTTATAGTCGACTTATCCCAGGGACCAAGTCGACTACCCTACATAAAATTTTGCCTGTAAGAAGTTATTCCAGATTAAACACTTAGGATTTTATGTATGATTATATCATAGGATTTCTATCTTAGCAATATCCATATACTTATTAAACACACACACTGTGCTCCCCCTTCGGCCTCCTCCGGTTCAACCCGGTCCCTTCCTCCTATAATCATTTCACACAATAAATTTCCCCCTTCAACCACCTCCGGTTCAACCCGGTCCCTTCCTCCAACACATTATCGTATAATTTCCCCTTCTACACCTCCGGTTCAACCCGGTCCCTTCCTCCCGAGTACAACAATCATATCATCATATAATATCAATATGCAAAGACATATAAGGTGGCAACAACATGCGAGCTTTATAGTCTTTATTTTAACATATAACAATATCATGGATTCATGAACGAAAATGAGTAAGTACTTGTGGAATTGTAAACACATGAGTCTTTATGAGATAGCTAGCCTTTCTTGATATCACAAATATGCATGATCCCAAAAATATACATAGTGTCAAGTACCTTATTTATCTCTTACGTTTCATTTCATTTCCTACTTTATCCTACTTATCATGTCATTAGGATCCTCATGTTCTACTCACCTTTGAAGTGGTATGCTCTACCTCAAGTTGATATCCCTTACAACGGAGTCTACAAGTCATAACGCCAATATTAGTTCATAATTAATGAAAATGATACAAGAGGGTATAGTCCTAGGAGTGTTTTCTTACCGTTCGACCAATGACACTCCCCTTGACTCGTTCTAACGGTTCCTTGGAGGAATACGAGACTTTTCTTGTATGTGGATTGAAGAAAATCAAGTGGGGAGTTGAGATGGAAAAGGGGTGTTTTTATGTAAGAGAAATGGGGGAAATGGGGGCTGTTTGGCTGTATTTTGTTACTGCTGTGCTGCTGGTTTTGCTGTGGCTGCTGCTGGCTTTTGCTGTTGCTGCTGCTGCTGCTTTTGCTGCAGCTGCTGCTGCAGCTTTGCTGCTGCTTCTGGTGCTGCAGGAAAGAGAAGAGAGGGAGAGAGTTTGTGAAGAGAGAGAGGGAGTTTGATCAAATGAGGTAAGTCTCTTCACCCCTCCCCTATTTATAGCCTCTAACTTCCCACAAGAATGTGCCAAGTGTCCCCTACTCAACCCATTACTCTACCCTACACCATGCCCTATGACAAGCTCCATGCCCCCCCTCTCCATGAGGTACAAGTATGGTGAGAGGTGGTAGTAAGTCAAACACATGTGGGGTATTTCTATATCTATATACATGGGTGTATACATACCTATGTATTCATCTTATATACATACACACTTAAATAGCATGAATTAAATAAGGTATCTAGCATGCATACCATTTCCCATTACCCCTTTAGGGTATGATTATTTAGGAAAAGTGATGTTTAATTAAGGTAGTGTTACACTAGGTAACTATTAGTATTATTGAAATCCCGACTTTGTCTATCTTCAATTCAATAGCTAGTGGTGGTGTATAGACCCAAGGTATGGGCTAAACCTAATAATAATAAAATTATTCTGGTAATATCCTTTGATATTGACTTATTGATCCTTCGTGTGAAAGGAATTCATGAAAAGACTGTTAATTCATACTATTATTGTTGTTCATACACCATACCCATCTATACTATATTAATTGTTCTCTTTAAAATAATACATAGAGTGATTCAAAGACTTAAGTCTTACAGAAACTAGGAACCTGTTTGGATATATAATAAACGCCATTCCAACTGGCGGGAACTATCCACCTATCGGATTCTAGATATTGGACGAGCAGGGATGATTCATGTCAGAGAGAGAAAGCGGCTCCGCTTGGTGAGTTGAAGTTGTATCATAATTAGTCTCTATGTACTGAGCTGCTGGAGATAATCGATTAGGTATAAAAGTGAGTGTTTATATTGGTATTTGGTTGTAGCCTTCATGTGTCAAATTGGATACAAGGAGTCTTATCTCGTTTCTAAAATACTAAACCTAGAATACTTTGGTTAATCATTTCGGTGAAATATTTCATTAGCGGGTAACATGTTACCCTTATAACCCAGAGTTGGTCAGGGGTATGGTTTATGCCCGTGATCATTTTCGAGTTTTCTGTTCAAGAATCGTGATAATCAGATTGTATTTCACGAAGGTGCTATTATGAAAGTTTAAAATAGAAAATGAGGAAAATGTCAAGATTAAAAGTTTAACTTATATTAACTTTGTAAACTTTAATATCCCTAAGTATGGCACTTGGAATAAGAACAAGGTGTGAGTGATTTAATATCTGCCTACGAAACGTAAAGTATTACATTAATTACACCTCGCCATATTGGCATAAATTTTGTTGATTGAGATAAATTGGAGAATTACAAGCTTGAAATCTAAATTGAAATTTTGAATAAATCGAAGTTATTGTGATGGGTAGCATAATTGAAATCGAAATTCTAGTTGACATCACAACTGGATCAAATACTGATGACCGAAGGCATTAACTGATATCGTATAACTTGTAAAATAGAGAAATGTATATAACGGAAAAAGGCTAATGTAATCAATTATGCCGAGAATTAAAATCTGAGAAATGGATTTAATTACGTTAAGCAACCTAAATGGATAAGTTTGATAAGTAAATACAACGTTGACAACTAGCACATGTATATGAAAATTTCTATGGGTGTAACTTTGGGAACTAAATTTGTCATCCAAGAATTTAACAAGTAATCACTTGTTGATACAGATTTTGCGACAAATAAACTGGTGTATGAGATTGCCACGGTTAATAATCTTTACGCTAGAAAATTTCTGGAATATATGAATGAATTGGTTACTACCATACACTAACACGGTATCTGATGTGTGTGCACAAAGTATTGTACATACTCGGCCATGTGTGATATATTGGAGATATGTGTAATCATATACAAGTAACATGATCAAGAAGGCGGGAAACTGAAACGCGAATAAGAATCACCTATATAATAAGTGAATGGATCACTACAGTGCTAACATGTATGTTATACTCTTTCTATCTACATATTCAGTGAATCATAAGCCTTTCTTCAGAAATAGAATTGATGAGTTGAGAATCAACTATAACAATTAATTGATACTTTGTATTGTGATGAATTGATTGTTAGCTGGTTAGATACATAAATGTATGTATATATACACATGCCTGTTGCATTCTTATGTATCGGAGGAAGGGGCCGGGCGGGAGCCGGTAGGGGGAAGACGGGGTTACCATTATATCATATTCTTATATGTCGGAGGAAGGGCCGAGCGGGAGCCGGTAGGAGGGGAAGACGGTGCTATTGTGTTATGTTATATTTATATATATGCTTATATATATATCGGAGGAAGGGGCAGGGCGAGAGCCGGTAGGAGGGGGAGACGGTGTCATTGTGTTATGTTTATATTTATATATATGCTTATATCGGAGAAAGGGGCCGGGCGGGAGCCGGTAGGAGGGGGAAGACGGAGAACCTTACACTTCAGTTGTAAGTTGTAGGTGCGTATGAATCACGTATGGTACGTACCCATTAAATATTTTGTGTGAATGTAAGAAGGTGATGTGATTGTATTGTCGAATTAATTGAACAGATAAGTAATATTCGTAGAAGTATGATGTGATGTTTATCACTGGAATAGATAACTATATATCAAATTGGAAATACGGTTGATGTGCTCTGTGTGTGTCATGTGAGACGCGTGGATGATACGTGTCGCGAGTACATAAGATGAATTCATGCATAAATTAAAAATAACTGAGTGGGTACGCTACTGCAACTCATAAGTTATGTAATATGCAGTAGAGAAATTAAAGAAAGTTAAAGAAAATCAATTACTAGAAAAGTGGACTGTAGGACCCGGAAAGAGGGAGACAGTGAATTGCCGTAAAAGTTTTTCCTTGAATCAAATGAAAAGGATTACAACAAGAACTGTTCCTTCCGGTTACAAGGGAGGGAGAATATTGAATCTTGAATTCCCCCTTTGTTTAAGGCTGGGTTCTTCGTGTGGCGGTGGAGAGTGAATCTTGTTCTCCGTTGACAGATGACCGTCCTTCAGGGATCTCCTCTTCGGCCGGTAGAAAGAGTGACACAGCTCTGTCTACCAAAACTCTAAAAGAGAAGGTAGGCGAAAACTAGCTCGTACGCAGCGAACTTGCTGAAGAGTTGATCTGCTTCTTCTCTCCTTCTGATTGCCGATTGCCGATTTCTCGATTGCCGATCTCTCTATTGCCCGATTGCCGATTGCCGATTGCTCTGTCGCCTTGTCGCCCCGACCTCATAGTAAACGAGGTTATTTATAGAGGTCCTAGGGGTGAACGTGCCCCCTACAAACGCTCCACAATGAGGGCCAACTTTCCCGCTACATGGGCGGTAACTAACCCACGTGCCTGCTAAAGACACGCCACGATGGGGGCTGATTTCCCTTACGTGTGGGCAGTGATTGGTCCCTTAACCAAGGCGGTTATAACTGAGACGCGAGTTTCAGGCCGACGCGCCTTGATGCTGAGACGCGGGTGTCAGGCCGACGCGCCTTGATGCTGAGACGCGGGTGTCGAGCCGACGCGCCTTGATGCTGAGACGCGGGTGATAGTCCCTCGCGTCTAGAGCTTTAAACTTTGCTTTTCAATAGCTTGTCCTCAGTAACTTTTTGGACAGCCTACATGGACCTTCACAGACTATATAGATATGGTGTCAACTATTCATTATGATATGTTGCTTTTCCATCATTCCTTTTTGTCCTCTTATACTTGCCGAGATTGATGAAGAACAATTTACTCCTTATTAATTGTGTTTCCTTTCCTTTATATTCTCTCTCACTGAGCTGTCGAGCTCACTCTCCCTAGTATCATGTTTTTCTTTCGTTTCAGGTCATGGCGAGGCGGAGGCCCAACTTCAAAGCATAGGCGTGTATTGAGAATTCCATAAATAATGAAAGTAATGAAGATGTAGTTATGTGTTATTACTTGTATGAGTTCTGGATGTAGATATTCATAAATTAGTCAACATGTATAACTTGTAGCATGTGTTATATTGAGAAATGAAATTTTATCGGATAAGTTAGAATTCGATGATCATGGTTATTTGAGTTGGAGTCATAATCAGTTTCTATGTTGAAGTATAAAAGCCAAGAGGTATTCTCTTGAATAACATTACGATGTGGTTTTTGGAATGTTACATATGGATAAGTAGGCGATGTCAAGCCGAAATATTATTATGTTGTGCGGGCGATTGTGGATTTTGATATATCATGTATTTGGATTGAGAAAGCTATGTAGGCTCATATTGTTGTGTGTTGTATTTGGGTAAGTAACTAAATACAAAGGAGATGCTGCCAAAATTTGAAACTTTTAAATGATTAGAAAGATAACTATTTAATTAAATTGAAGATTCGCGAAGGATTATGATAATGAAATCTGGGGCTGTTACAGCCTGAATCTTTTCCACTCAAATACAACCATACAGGACTACAAGTTAATTTATATACATCAAATATTTTAAATAATTTTTTTGCCAATGCCCAAATAGGAAAAATACAGACCGCCTAAATAGTGAGTGAGTTAGCTTAATAATGCAGAACATCTGAAACTTAACAAAAATTGATTTGTAGGAGTTTTTAAATGTTTAGATCATGATCAAATGACCTGATTAAAAATTTGTATATTTAAAGATATAAATCTAACCAACTCATTAGTTTCGGCCGTTCATTTTACGTTTGCTTGATGGATGTGTAAAAAGTATTCAAAACACTTGATTTTTAATTTTTAGTTACTTTAAATAATATAAATCAACTTTAATAAAACGAATCTTGTATTTAAATATCAGATAGTGATACTTGAGTGAGAATGATCCGGACTCGAATCTTTCTGAAAGTAAATAAGTCTCTCTCCACATGTAATCCAAATAAGTAGAGGGAAAAAGTAAAGTCAACTTATTAAACCAAACTAGAACCCATGTGAATCAGTAGTCAACCATATATCAAAAAGACATCCCATTACCGCTCTTGCTCAATCATGTCGCTTGCTCATCTCTGTCTCATGTTTTCACATTTTAAAGGGACGTAAGGTTTAAGAAAATGAATAACTTATCGTTGTAGGAAGACGAGTATAGAAGGAAGACGAGAAAAGAAAAATAAAAACACATTGATCAACGTGCTCCAACTCTCTTCAGCCCAAACAGAGCGCCCCCCCCCCCCCCCCCCCCCCCCCCCCCCCCCCCCCCCGCTCAGTGCTGAGCTGACGGAAGAGCCTCTCTTCCAGCTCAAAATAAACATCAGATATGAGAAGAGAGATCCTCTTCCCTCTCTCTTCCCTCTCTTCCAACAAAACAAACTGGCCCTTAAGTGCAAACCCTGCGTTGAATTTATCTTTCATAAAAATTATAGTATCCGAGATATAATATCTTTACATGTAAATTTTAATTAAACGGAGTTTGAAGGCTCTAGAAACTAAATCAAAGTTGCTGAGCTTTATTGAAAGTTTGAAGCTCTCTAGAGCTTACAATTTCTTCTAGTGTGCAGTTTCCTTATTTTTATTTTATTTTTTCATGGCATGATCTCTTACATGGCCTAGCTTGCTGGGAGGTCTACAACCCCATCACTCCATTTTCATGGAAAATAATTAGGGCATTGATGGTCCTACTCATAAATATTTATCTCCACTTGCAAAGTATTTTATATTATTGCTGCACAAATCAATTAAATTTTACAAGTTGGCTCAACAAAAAAAATTGTTGACATGTCACGCTGTTATTATTTGTTTCCTCGTAGAGATCGAGGGCAAGTTGTTCAAAACTTCTATTGAAAGACTGAAAGATTGAGGACCTTTTTATTAGCAGATAAAGTTGAAAGTGAAATGTATTGTAGTTAGTTGTTGAAATTTTTAGTTATTATTGTTAGTTTCTGGGATCAATCTGACAACTAATCAATATCACTGAAATATCACCGATCTAATTGATCAGGTCAGTTAATATCAGATGGGAGGTTTTCCGTTCAATAGAACGTTCCTTAATTAAAGAACCACCTTTCAATTACCTTCCTTAGTTAAATACCAATTAGACTGGTATAAGTCAGTCTCAATATACTGATATTCAGTATATCCCTATCCCCTGTATAAAGAAATTAATTCACTTATATAGTACTTGGAGTGAGGTACGCTTAAAACGAATCTCCTTAAGACAATAACGTCCCCCGCACCGGTGCTAACGGGTTATTGGACGCTGGTCTCCCAAGATACAACACTCCTTCACGGTATTTGGATAGCACTACCAAATCACCGTACGGTCGAACCGTAGTTAACCAGTACCTTCACAGGATTATTGAAGTAGCGAGACAAAGATAAATTTTGGGAGAATATTTACCTTTACTTTGGAGGAGCACCCACTGTAGAGTAAAGAGGAAGGTAGAAGAATATTCTTCTTCGGAAGTTTTAGATTCAGACAACAATTCTGCTAAAGAATCTATTGAATTTTCTGAGCCCTCTTTCAGAACGAATTTTGTAGAATCTCTTGGAAATCACTTCAAAAACCGAGTTTCCCACTTTTCGTTGGAAATTACTTCTAGACAGAGAATTTCACTTCAGTCTCAGTTCAGAACGCAGAGAGAGAGTTGAGTATTGGTGTGTTCTGATTTGAGAAAATGGAGCGCTATTTATAGCGCTCCGGGAGGGGCAAAAGGGTCCGAACCCAAACAACAGTTGCAACGGTTCGGTCTGAACCGTTGCAACGGTTCGTTTCAACTGCAGCAACCGTCCAACCGCCAAACTGCCGCGACGGTTTACAGACAGCCATTGCGCGGGACGGTTCGGATCCGGATAGCGGAGCGGGTATGCTCCGCGCAACCCATACCCGTGAGACCCGGTTTAAAAAGAACCAGGCCGGGTAGAAAACCCGAATCCGAACCGAACCCAGACCCGGACCCGGGCCCGAGCCCGTGCCCGTGCCCGACCGGCACCGGGATTTTATTTCGTAACAAGAGAGATTTCATCTCTACTTGTAGCTATACGTCTCTAGCCCTTGAGATCATAATAAATAATAAAGTGTTATGATCCCAAAATCAAAATTCCATACCATTTATCTTGTCATCACCTCATGTTTTTAGAAGATAAGAATATTAAAATTTTCTTCCTAGACTCATTAAACTCATATTTAAGATAAATTACATAAATAAACCCTTCTTTCGCCATTCATTGTTTCGTAAAAAAACTCTTGATTGAAATGAGAATAAAACTCTCATGTATTATCAAATTTAAAAGCAATTTCTCTACTACACTATTGTAATATTTGCCATTTATATTAAATTTAAGATAATACATGGGAATTTTTTACCATAACTTACTAGATAGCACAAATGTGTTTATTATTAAATTGAATGGACTAAGAGAATTTATTTCAAATCTCATAATAGTACTAGTTGAATTTGATAATATGGGAGTTGTCTACTCATTTCAATTGTATAAGAAAGAAAAGTGTCATTATAGTACAGTGGTAAAATCTTACAGTGGGCAAGAAGTTTGGGATTCAAATCCCCCTTGTATCAGACTGCGATCTATATTGCAATGAAAAAAAAAGTAGTACAAAAGTTTTTTGAAACCATAATAGATTGAGAAGGTTTTCCACAGTTAACCCAATCATTTAATAGCATTTTCCTAAAAGGTACAAGTAGTGTTGTTTAAGATCATCTCTAATTATTACTTCAAAATGGAGTTAGTTTGTCATCAAAATAGAGTTGGTGTCACACTAAATCTCCTCTTCAACTCTAACCCATTGCGTAAAATGTTACTCTAAAAAAATATTCATTTTATATTTCTTTTTATCAATTCCCAACAATTAATCTATTTCACCAAAAAATATTAAACCTTATAAAAAAAATTTAAAATTTCAAAAAAAACCTGCATTATTGTTACAGCGCTGCACCAAATATGACGCAATATTGTAGCAAACTCCAAAATTAGACGCCGGGTTGGAGCACAAATTTGACGCCAAAACATTTACTTCATTTTGGGGCTGGATTGAAGATGCCCTAAGCTTTAAATTAGCTTAAGAGGTTGTAGCTTAATTAATTAATATTTAATAACATTTAAAAAGTTTCTTAATCTTATTGTGTACACGTGATAAATGTAGTTTGCTATAATAAGAAGAAAAAAAATTCTCTCGCTCAGAGGTTCATAAAACTCTAGTGCTAAAGTTCTATCTTAGTAGTTCTTTCTTAATGCACTCTAAAGAAGGAAAAAATTTCCGAGCTTTAAGAAAAAATCAATACTTAATGTATAAATATATTAATCAAAGTAGCTAAAATAGCTTTATCCTATTTATTTTTTAATATTAAACTGTAATCTGAATTAAATCTGAGACTTCTGACAATCTATTTCTAATTTTTTTTTTTTTAATGGTGAACCATATCTCGCTGACAAATTTATTCGATTAATAAATGCTATTTTTGCCTCAAAGTTATTTCTTTCCTCCTATAAAATTTGTGACGCATCTCTTGATCTGTTTTTCTACCATCAATTGCTAATTTGATGTAGAAATTGTAAATTATTTTTGTGAGATCATGATTGAAACTAATCTGAACTTTGTGAGCACCGAGTAGAGTATGATCTATTTTTTTTGTACATGTGAATCTGAAACCCAATGGTCATGCAAAAAAATTCTGTTCATGATCGAAACCCATCAAGAATAGAATTTGGATGTAGAACTTAAACCCGACCATTTTCAAATTTGAGTACAGATATGACAACAGTGGGAGCCGGCATGCCACCCCATGATGTCCAAAATATTGGAGGAAAAACAATAAAAGAGTCATATATCATGAGTAATAAAGATGAGACTGATGAAGGGGGTGTTTGGTTGCAAGTGAGCGGAAGTAAGGAAATGGGGAAGTATAATTGCTCACTTCCCTATCTATCCAAACACCGGAAAAGAAAAATAAGAAAACTCCTTTTCCTTTTCTCTTTTCTCTTTTACACAACAATTTTCTCACTTCCAGAGTGCTACAGTTAATTTTGTGGTCATGTAAATCTCATTTTAATAAGTTGGAGTACAAAACAGTTAATTTTTTATTCATGTAATCTCACTTGCATTCTAATTACAGTCCATTTTTTATTTTTCTTAATTAATTTTTATTTTAATAATATTTTACGGTCAACTTTGTGGTCAACTTTTCCACTTTCACTTTCACATTACCATCCAAACACTAGAAAAGACAAAATATTTTTCAAACCACACTTCCCAACAACATCCAAACACCGAAAAACTTACTAACCAATTCCCAAGTTCCAAAGGAAACTATTACCACTTCCTCACTTCTTCACTTCCTCACTTCCACCCTTAACCAAACAGGCCCGAAGAGAAAGTCATATCTTAAAGAGTCTGTTTGGTAATAAAAGCTTAAATTGATAACCTGATAAAATCAAAAATTCTCTTGAAAAATTAGTGCAACTGTTAATGTCAGTTTTCTATACATTTTTCTCACTAAGAAAATTGAAATTGCCTAGAGATAAAAAATTTTGAACTGATTTTCTGCCAATCAAACACACCAATATAAAAATAATACATGAGGTTACAAACTCAGAGAAAATAAACACTTTCCATCCCATGTTTTCAAAACAAACGGGCTCTAAGTCTTTCCATCTTTGTCTCACTAAATGCAGAAAGGACCTTTCGACCGACCTCATCTTTATCATGTGCCTCTGATTCTCTTTGTTCTTGCTTTCATTCTACAGTTACACACCATTTCTTTCTATTCTAGAACCTGCTGTGGCGTAAGTTTGAGTTATCTCGTGTTCCATATGGGCGTGACCCGTGATGTTCCATATGTGTGTGACCTGTGTGAGAGAGAGAGGGTGGGAAGAGAGGAGCTCGGGTTGGCTCCAACGCATGAAACACTGTGAGAGTTCTTTGTGCTGTGGGCCATCCATCACAGCTGGTGAGGAACTCGGAGCGGGAGAGTGAAAATAAAACACGTTTCAGGATGGGGCTCACAAAACGCGATTCTCTCTCTCTCTCTCTCTCTCCTCTCTCTCGCTCCGAGCCGTCTATCAGCTGAGATGGACGACCCACAAAGCAAAAGAAAATCACTTGGTCCTTCGCGCATTGGAACCATCCGAACCTCAGAGAGAGAGAGAGAGAGAGAGAGAGAGAGAGAGATGTCGCATGCGTAGCCCAAAGAGTTAAGTTGGTTCTTTTAAAATCAGATATGTCATAACTTATCTATAAATCAGTAATTTATAGTTTTAGGATTTATTGCTTGAATACTAGCAAAGACAAAAATCTTGCGTAATACAACCGTAGTGGGCGTAATTAGTCTCCACATGTGTGGCACTGATGAGGGTGTTGAGATTGTTTCAGGATTTATTTGCACTTGCACTTGCACAAGAAGACGAACAAGATAGACGAATTTTGAGAGAGTTATCCTTATCGCCCAAAAACTATACCACTCAAATTTTAGCTTCCATAAGCTAATGTCTTGTCTTCTTGCAACATGCATTCTATAGGCAGTATTATAATCCTCACATGATTATGTGCTTACCATAGCACTCTTTTATTTCAAATATTGAATCCAAACCTGAATCTAAACTAGATACAAACTCAGTAAATATATATTATGCAGAATATATAGCATACCTCAACAATGTTCACTTTGCCTTGGGTTATGTAAAACACTCTAAGATCAATTGATAATGTCAAACTCTTGGAATAATTTCAATGTCTCTTCCTAATCACCATGCTTAGCTCATATGGTCTTCATCCTACTTGAGACACTTGCTTAGCTCATTGTGTAACAGTCCAAGTATTTATAATCCTCAATTGACGTAATATTATCTGATTTTCTTCTAAATTTTGACAACATCTTTTCTATAATTACTACAATGCTCTGGATTACAATTATACAATATTAGCCACAATCGGCCTATTTAAACAGATCATCGAAATCACAGTCTCAGCTATCAACAACCATAATATATATAAGCTCGAGAGTACCCCTCTCGACATCCTCAATTCAAATATAATAACTATCTTCATCATCAAACTCAATATAACATCTAAAACCACACATATATTTTCATGCATAAGCAAAGATCTAACTATCTAGCTTATAAGTTTAACACATATTTCATAACAGACATAAAAGTTTGGTGTTTATATACATACATGAAAAGATGTCATAATATAAATAAAGTTCATGAGCTGGATTTTGCATGTAGTTTCCTAAAGAAACACTCATGTAGCTTTTAGCAGCCTTTGCCCTTATCACTACCTGAAAATTGTTGTTAGTTTAAAGAATGAGCTCGATAGCTTAGTGTAACGCCCCGATCCCACGGGTACGGAGACGATACTACGATGTATATACGCAGGTCGAAAATACCCTCACGTATATAAGCTAAGCATCAGTACAGGTAAAAATCAGAGTACGGAAGCACATTAGTAATATATATTTCAGCAATAATAATACAAGTACACAGTTATCACAGAGCATACACAATATCCCAAGAATATTATATCACCAAGAAGCGCAAAAGCAGGATGTATAATATAAAAGATGGGAAAGTACTCACGAGTAGTAAGATGAGAATTTCGCGCGCGAACAAGAAGAGGCTGGAAGAAAGATGATCCGGACAGGAAACCGCTAATCCACACTTCCGCTGCACACTATGATCAGGTACAGTAAGGCCACCACGATCCAGACTCTAGTATCTGGAGATGAGGATTCAGGGTTATAAGAAGCAACCCAGCGAGTACATAACATAAAGCCAGTTTGCATGCTAGGCAATCACACATGTTCCTGATCGCATACAGATATAGACAATGACCAGTAACATAATTGGAAATCAGAGGATCGATATGAAAACTCAGAAATAAACAAGCCAAGTGATTCAATACACTAGCACATATATCATATGTAAGTGGCGATCAGGATAATATATTGTGTCACAGGTCTCACACGTATAGATCAAGTATGTCGCTAGTCATATGACAGTAACATGTTATTATTATATTACTAAGACTCGTCCAATTTGTATGTTACGGTATGTCTCATACCATATACCTCCGCATACAAGTCGAGCGAGGTTGGTTATTGAAAACTGATGGAGATCGACGAACCATGTTTAGAATGGGTTCCCTGCATGCCCAGGACAACGGTCCAGGAGTATCCGGTACTGAGTCAGAATGTACCGCTAGATACCGGGTCTTACTATATGCCTACAGGACTTAGACTACGCCCGAACAGGATAGGGTGTCACCGCTCCCCAAAGAAATATACCCAGGGGATTGCGGCACACCCGACAGGAGGCAGGGTAGTAGGGTGCCAGTACACCCCACAGAAACACCTGGTGGCCTCCAGTCCAGGTAAAATCCCAAATATTAGTTGTACAACATTTGTATGACCACCATAAACACGAAAGCAATATTGGTACCCATCAGTTTTTTCCCGTCCCAGTGTAAGTTGTTCAATTATTAGAGATTGTACAGTGATAAGTCCATATAGTCTTAACAATAATCTAATATTCATGATTATCCAATTACGGGGATCATTAGAAGTATAATATAGGAGTCTCCCTGTTACAGCGATTCAAGAATACAGGAGTTCAGAAGCATATGAGTTTAGGAGTACATGAGTTTAGAAGTACCAAATATCTGATAACAGTATAATAATCATGCCAAGTCCCTGTAAGAGTGATAATCATGAATGGGCAATATAATACAGGTGTCCGGTGTAATAATACTAGTCAGGTGTCACAATATCAAGTCAAATGTATCAGTACCAAGTGATAGCATGTGCCGAATATCAAGTGATAGCATGTCAATTGTCAGGTATCAGATATTAAGTGTCAGGGATCAAGTGTCAAGTATAAACATATCAGTGTTAACTAATTAGTATGTTGGTACCAGGTGAGTTGAATACAGAGTTACAACATCATATATCAGGTAATCATCCGGTCATATAACATAATACAGAAGGACAATATAGCTAAACATTTCAAATTCTTCACAACCATATTTATAACAACAATAGATTAATCTATTAATTAGCTATGCGAAGCCGAGCGAAGCGGGAGCGTATCTAGGCATATCCAATGCAAGTATAATACCAGTTCAATGAATTATAATAACGGCCTACAGGTATTCATATAACATGTTAATATTAGAAATTCGCTCGCATATCATATATCGACTTGCATAATGATGTATCATGTATTAAAATTCAGAATAGCATATCTCAGAAAAGGTACTCACCTAAATCACCGAAAAAGCCAGAATAACATATATATTATCTATATTATTACAAACATTTCACATACAAAATACAGTACACTCTACCGGTACAATACAAATCCACAGAATCACCGGTACAAATACAAAACTCCTGATACAACAATTATACAGTTCCCAAAATACAAATCAACTCGTCGAAGCGGGAAAATCCAGAAAGAATGAGAGAACATTCGCCTAAATCAATGTAAAAATGCTGGGGAATCTCCAATCTCCAGAACTATGAGCAATTAATGCGACGTGCACGTTTATACAGATCAAGAACTGGATTACCTAGAGAGGGAGGGAGTGGAGAGAGAAAAACGGAGAGTGAGAGAGTTGGAGATGGAGAGAGAGGGGGGAGAGAATTGTGAGAGAGAGAGAGAGAGAGAGAGAGAGTAGGCTCAAGGGAGAGAAAGATGAAAAGAACAGAGGAAAAAGAGAAAAAGAAGGAAAAAAATATAAATCAAAAATGTGTTTTTAAAAATAAAAACACATTGACCAACGAGCTCTCACTCTCTTCAGCCCAAACAGAGCCCCCTCTTCCTCTAGCTCAGTGCTGAGCTGGTGGAAAAGCCTCTCTTCCAACCCAAAACAAACATCAGATAAGAGGAGAGATCCTCTTCCGTCTCTCTTCCAACAAAACAAACAGACCTTTAGATGCAAACCCTGTGTTGAATTTCTCTCATACAAATTACAGTATACGAGGTATAATATCTTTTACATGCATCACACACACCTGTAATTTTTAATTAAACGAGTCTGAAGACTCTAGAAACTAAATCAAAGTTGCTGATTTTATTGAAAGTTTGAAGCTCTCTAGAGCTTACAATTTCTTCTAGTGTGCAGTTTCCTTATTTTTATTTATTCATGGCATGATCTCTTACATGGCCTTGCTACTCCATCTTCATAAACGGAAGGTTGGGAGGTCTACAACCCTATCACTCCCGTTTCATGGAAAATAATTAGGGCATTGATGGTCCTACTCATCAATATTTACCTCTACTTGCAAAGTATTTTATATTATTGCTGCACAAATCAATTAAGTTTTACAAGTTGGCTCAACAAAATAAATTGCTGACATCTCTCGCTGTTATTGTTTGTTTCCTCAGACAGATCGAGAGCAAGTTGTTCAAACTTCTCTTGAAAGATTGAGTATTTTTTTTTTTTTAGCAGGTAAAGATGAAAGTGAATGTATTACAGTTATTTGCCGAAATTTTTAGTTATTATTAGATTTTGTTAAGTAGTTATTATTTGATTTTATCTTGTAACAAGAGAGAATCTCTTCTCTATTCGTAGCTGTATGTCTCTAGCCCTTGAGATCATAATAAATAACAAAGTGTTGTGATCCCAAAATCAAAATTCCATACTATTTATCTTTTTTTTTTTTTAGGCCTGGTTTCTATTTTACATTGAACTGCGGCACATTGTTCATGTCATCACCTCATGTTTTTCGAAAATAAGAATATTAAAATTCTGTTCCTAGACTCATTAAACTCATATTTAAGATAAATTGCATAAAAAAATCCCTTGTATTATCATTGTTTCGTAAAAAACTCTCGATTGAAATGAGAATAAAACTCTCATGTACTATCAAATGTAAAAGCAATTTCTCTACTACACTATTGTAATATTTGCAATTTCTATTGAATTTAAGATAATAGATGGGAATTTTTCGCCATAACTTAGATAGTACAAGTGTATATTTTATTAAATTGAATGGACTAAAAGAATTTATTTCAAATCTCACAATAGTGCTAGTTATTTCTTGTTGAATTTGATAATATTAAGAGTTTTCTTCTCATTTTAATAGTACAAGAAGAGAAAGTGTCACTGTAGTACAGTGATAAAGCTTCATAGTGAGCAAGAAGTTTGAGGTGCAAATCCCCCTTGTATCAGACTATGATCTATATTGCAAGAAAAAAAAAGTAGTACAAAAGTTTTTTTTACGAAACCATAGTAGATTGAGGAGATTTTCCACAATTAACCCAATCATTTAATATCATTTTCCTAAAAGGTATAAGTAGCGTTATTTAAGATCATTTCCAACCATTACTTCAAAATAGAGTTAGGTGTCTATCAAAATAGAGTTGTTGTCACACCAAATCTCCTCTCCAACTCCAACCCATTGCACCAAATGTTACTCTAAAAAGAATATTCATTTTATATTCCTTTTTATCAATTCCCAACATTAATCTATTTCACCAAAAAATATTAAACCATCTAAAAAATTTAAATTTAAAAAAAACCTGCATTATTGCCACAGTGCGCGCCAAATATGGCGCAACATTGTAGCAAGCTCCAAAATGGAGTTAGTATTTGGCGCTAGGTTGGAGCACAAATTTGACGTCAAAATAAAATTTTACTCCATTTTGACGCTAGATTGAAGATGCTCTAAACTTTATATTAGCTTAAGAGGTTGTAGCTTAATTAATTAACATTTAATAACATTCAAAAAGTTTTTAATCTTACTGTGTACACGTGATAAATGTAGTTTGCTTTAATAAGAAGAAAAAAATTTCTCTCGCCCAGAAGTTCATGAAACTCTAATGCTAAAGTTCTATCTCAGTAAATCTTTCTTGAAGTACTAATCTAAAGAAGGAAAAAAAATTTCGAGCTTTAAGTAAAATCAATACTTAATGTATAAATATATTAATCAAAGTAGCTAAAATAGCTTTATCCTATTTATTTTTGAATATTAAAGTGTAATCAGATTTAAATCTGAGACTTCCGACAATCCACTTCTATTCTTTTTATTCGTGAGCCATATCTCGCTGACAACTTTATTCGATTAATAAATGCTATTTTTTGCCTCAAAGTTATTTCTTTCCTCCTATATAATTTGTGACGCATCTCTTGATCTGTTTTTCTACAATCAATTGCTAATTTGATGTAGAAATTGTAAATTATTTTTTGTGAGATCATGATTGAAACTAATCTGAACTTTGTGAGCACCGAGTAGAGTATGATCTATTTTTTTTTGTATATATGAACCTGAAACCCAATGGCCATGCAATAAAATTCTGTTCATGATCGAAACCCATCAAGAATAGAATTTGGATGAAGAACTTATACCCGACCATTTTCAAATTTGAGTACAGATATAACAACAGTGGGAGCCAGCATGCCACCCCATGATGTCCAAAATATTGGAGAAAAAACAATAAAAGAGTCATATATCATGAGTAATAAAGATGAGACTAACGAAAAGAAAGTCCTGTCTAAGGGCTTGTTTGACAATAAAAACTTAATTGAAAATCTAAAAAATTAATAATTTAGTTAAAAAAACAGCTCAACTGACAATGCCAGTTTTCTGCTTGTTTTTCACTCCAAGAAAATTGAAATAGCTCAGAGATAAAAAATTTTGAGCTGATTTTCTGCCAATCAAATACACCAATATGAAAAAAAAATACACGAGGTCACAAATTCAGAAAAATAGACACTTAGCAGATGATTTTTCCAAAACAAAGAGGCTCTAAGTCTTTCCACCTTTGTCTCATTGAATGCAGAGAAGACTTTTCCACCGTCCTCATTCTTATCATGTGCCTATGATTCTCTTTGTTCTTGCTTTCATTCTACAGGTACACACCATTTCTCTCTATTCTAGAACCTGCTGTGGTGTAAGCTTGAGTTATCTCGTGTTCCATATGTGCGTGACCTGTGATGTTCCATATGTGTGTGACCTGTGAGAGAGAGAGAGAGGGAGGGAGGGATGGCTCTGGTCGGCTCCAACGCATGAAGTACCGTGAGGATTCTTTGTACTGTGGGCTATCCGTCACAGCTGATGAGCAACTCAGAGTGGGAGAGTGAAAAAAAACATGTTTTGAGGTGGGCTCATAAAACACAATTTCTTCTCTCTCGCTCCGAGCCATCTATCAGCTAAGACGGACGGCCCACAACGCAAAAGATCATCACCAGGTCCTTCGCGGGTTGGAGCAAACCCGAACCCGAGAGAGAGAGAGAGAGAGAGAGAGAGAGAGAGATGTCGCATGCATAGCCCAAAGAATTAAGTTGGTTATTTTAAAATCAGATATGTCATAACTTATCTATAAATCAGTAATTTATAGTTTTAGGATTTATTGCTTGAATACTAGCAAAGACAAAAATCTAGCATAATACAACCGTAGTGGGCGTAATTAGTCTCCACATGTGTGGCACTGATGAGGGTGTTGAGATTGTTTCAGGGTTTATTTGCACTTGCACATGCACAAGAAGATGAACAAGATAGACGAATTTGGAAAGAATATCCTTCAACCAAAATATTATTCCACTCAAATTTTAGCCGCCATAAGCTAAAATCATATCTTCTCAACTAGAGTTATCTTTGCAAAAATGCATTCTATAGGCAGTATTGTAATCCTCACATGAATATGTGCTTACCATAGCACTCTTTTATTTCAAATATTCAATCCAAACCAGAATCTAAACCAGATACAAACTCAGTAAATATATATTATGCAGAATATATAGCATACCCCAACAATGTTCACTTTGCCTAGGGTTATGCAAAACACTCTAAAGATCAATTGATAATGTCAAACTCTTGGAATAATTTCAATGTCTCTTCCTAATCACCATGCTTAGCTCATATGGTCTTCATCCTACTTGAGACACTTAGCTCACTGTGTAACAGTCCAAGTTTTATAATCCTCAATTGACATAATATTATCCGATTTTCTTCTAAATTCTGACAACATCTCTTCTCTAATTACTACAATGCTCTAGATTATAATTATACAATTTTAGTCAAAGTCGGCCTACTTAATAGATCATCGAAATCACAGTCTCGACACTATCAACAATCATTATATAAGCTCGAGAGTACCCCTCTCGATATCCTCAATTCAAATACAATACAATAACCATTTTCATCATCAAACTCATATAACATCTAAAATCACACGTATATCTCCATGCATAAGCAAAAGATCTAACTAACTACCTATAAGTTCAACACATATTTCATAGCATACATAAAAGTTCAGTGTTTATACATACATGAAACTATACATGGATGCCATAATATAAATAAGTTCATGAGCTGGATTTTACATGAAGTTTCCAAAAGAAACACCCATGTAGCTTTAAGCAGCCTTTGCCCTTATCACTACCTGATAATTATTGTTAGTTTAAAGAATGAGCTCGACAGCCTAGTGTAACGCTCCGATCCCACAGGTACAGATACATTAGTGCGACGTATATACGTAGATTGGAAATTCCCTCACGTACATAAGCTAAGCATCTGTACAGGTAAGAATCAGAATACGGAAGCACAGTGGTAATATACATTTCAGCAATAATAACACAAGTACACAGTTATCACAGAATATGATACAATATCCAAGAATATTAGATAACCAAGAAGCGCAAAAGCAGGATGTACAATATAAAAGATGAAAAAGTACTTACGAGTAGTAAGATGAGAATCTCGCAAGCCGAATAAGGGGAGGCTGGAAGAAAAGGATCCAGACAGGCAACCGCTAATCCACACTTCCGCTGCGCATTCTGATCAGGTACAACAAGGCCATCACGGTTTAGAGTCTAAGATCTGGACATGAGAATTCAGGGTTGTCAGAAAGTAACCCAGTGAGTACGTAAGATAAAACCAGTTTGCATGCTCAAGCAATCACACGTGTACATGATCAAGTGATGTGATTCAGGATACAAGTACATGCAATGACCAGTACATAAATGAAAATCAGAGAATCGAAATGACAACCCGAAAATAATAAGCCAAGTGATTCAACACAATAGCACATATATCATATGTAAGTGGGGGTCAGGATAATGTATTGAGTCACAGATCTTACAAGTATAGATGAAGTATGTCGCTAATCAGATGACAGTAACATGTTATTATTATATTATTAATACTCGTCCAATTTGTATGCTTCGATATATGTCCCATACCATATACCTCCGCATACAAGTTGAGCGAGATTGGTTATTGAAAATGATGAAGATCGACGAACCATATTTAGAATGTGTCCCGTGCATGCCCATGACAATGGTCTAGGAGTATCCGGTATTGAGCTGAAATGTACCGCTAGGTACCAGGTTATACTATATGCCCGTAGGACTTAGTATACGTCCGAAAAGGAATAGGGTGTCACCACTCCCCAAAGGAATATACCTAGGGGATTACGGCATACCCGGCAGGAGGAAGGGATTAGGGGTGCCAGTACACCCACGGAAACACCTCTAGCCTTCAGATAGAATCCCAAGTATTAGCTGTACAACATTTGTATGGCCACCATAAACACGGAAGCTATATCGGTACCCATTAGTTTCCCTGTTCCGGTGTAAGTTGTTCAATTATTAGAGATCGTCTAGTGATAATGTCCACAGGGTGTTCATAGTAATCCAATATCATGATTATCCAATTATAGGGATCAACAGGAGTATAATATAAGGAGTCTTCCTGTTACAGAGGTTCAGAATATAGGAGTTCAGGAGCACAGGAGTTCAGGAGCACAGGAATTCAGGAGTACAAGATATCTGGTAACAGTATAATAATCATGCCAGTCCCCATAAAAGTGATAATCATGAATGGACAATGTAACACAGTGTCCGGTGTAATAGTATCCAGTCAGTCGTCACAAAATCAAGTCAAGTGTATCAGTACCAAGTGATAGCTATTGACACTCTAAAAAGACAAAACCTCAGACTTCTCTTCAACCAGTCTGAACGATGTCTAACTTATCGACATTTACAAAAGACAAGTCATAAACAAGCTGACGAACAATTTTTGCCCATCATCGAAGGACATAGCAACGATTTGGACTCTACCGATCCATTGAAGCAGAGAGTTGCCAAGGTTGCCTATGAAGAGGCCAATGCAGGCCTATGAAGTTAGGTCTGATCAAACACTTAGCCTCACACAGGCCCAAAAGAGAGCTAGGTTCGCTAAAAGCCGAAGCCACTAGCTTCGCATCAAGCTCCCATCAGCCTCGCTGAAGGCTAACTTTAAGCTTCGCGAGAAGCTTTATCTCCAGCTTCGCTTGAGATGGAGTGGTCCAGCTCTGCTCTGAGCTAACTCCTAGTGTCGCCTGAAGCCTCACCCAGCTCTGCTCTGAGCTAATTTCTAGCTTCACTTGAAACTTTGAATATAACTTCGCCTGAATGGGCTTCGCATGAAACTCTCATTTAGCTTCGCGACGAGCTTTACCAGGTCATCAATTGACCATTTTAAAATTCCACGAGAGATTAATGGGTGAATCTCGATATTTTAGTGGAGTTAATGCCACTTTAAGTGGGCGGTTACACCCGCCCACTTCGTCCCCATATTAAGTGAAGACAATTAAGCCACAATGGCTATTAATAGTCCGCATGAACCTCCCAGCTTCGTCAGAGCTTGCATTTAGCTTCGCGACAAGGCTATTTCGAGCCTCGCGCTAAGCTAACAGACTGATTCAGTCACGCTGAATTCAAGGGGGCAGTTACACTCCTATTTTTGCTATAAATAGCCCCTTACACGACAGGGAGGCGGCTGGAAAAGATTGGCTGGCAAAATTTAGAGAGACCCAGGAGATCTACAACAAAAAAATTCTCATACTTTTAGGCTTCCAAAGCACCCCAGAGACTCAGCTCTCTTTCCTTTAGGTCCCAACAAGCTTTCTTTGAAGATTTTCAGAATCAAGCAAGAAGAAAATTCACTCAAGAAACCTTGAACACCTGACCGATTGCATCGTCAAAGGGATAAAGTGATCGTGCGCTGATCAGATTCCTACCAGCATACCTCCCCAGAATCTCAGAAGAGATCTACTTGTAATCTTTTTGAATTACTTGTAATTTTGATCCTCGATCCTTTTGTAAGTTTTTTCGCATTTTCAATGGAAAACAATAACATGTGCCGAGTATCAAGTGATAGCATATCAATTGTCAGGTGTCAGATATTAAGTGTCAGGGATCAAGTGTTAAGTATAACATATCAGTGTCAGCAAATTAACATGTTGGTATCGGGTGAGTTGAATACAGAGTTGCAATATCATATGTCAAGTAATCATTCGGTCATATACATGATACATATGAAGTATATTTAAATATTTTAAACTCTTCACAAGCATATTTATAATAACAATAGATTAATCTATTAATTAGCTATGCGAAGCCGAATGAAGTGAGAGCGTATCTAGGCATATCAATGCAGCTATAATACTAGTTCATTGAATTATAATAACGGCCAACAAGTATTCATAACATTGTTAGTAAAATATTATTAAATATTAACTAAATAAATAATATAAAATTTAAGAAAATCTAAAGAACATTAATAAAATTTTAAGAATGATAAAATTTTAAGAATGCTAATAAAATATAAATATTAAAAATCTTAAGAAAAATAATAATGGATAAATATATTAATCAAAGTAGCTAAAATAGCTTTATCTTATTTATTTTTGAATATTAAACTGTAATCTGATTTAAATCTCAAACAATCCACTTCTATTTTTTTTTATCGTGAACCATATCTAGCTGACAAATTTATTCGATTAATAAATTCTATTTTTGCCTAAAAATTATTTCTTTCCTCCTGTAAATTTGTGATGCATCTCTTGATCTATTCTTCTACCATCATTGCTAATTTGAAGTAGAAATTGTAAATTATTTTTTGTGTATCATGATTGAAACTAATTGGAACTTTGTGAGCACCGAGTAGAGTATGATATACTTTTTTGCATATGTGAACCTGAAACCCAATGACCATGACCGCTCACTATCGAAACCCATCAAGAGTAGAATTGGATGAAGAACTTAAACCCGACCATTTTCCACACCATACAATAACAGCTCCAATTCCGGGTTGACACGTGAATTGGATCTCTTATAATCTCTTATAATATATGTGTGAGACCCACCCACATAACATATATAAAAGGATCAATACGTGTCATTGCGTGATTAACCCTCTTATTATATGTGTGTGTGGCTCACACATAAAAGAGTCATATATCATGAGCAATAAAGATGAGACTAATGAAGAGAAAGTTTTGTCTTAAGGGTCTGTTTGGCAATTAAAGCTTGCAATAAAAGCTTTAATTGAAAATCTGAAAATTAATAATTCAGTTGAAAAATCATCTCAACTAACAATGTCAGTTTTCTGCGTATTTTTCTCTCCAAGAAAACTGAAATAGTTTAGAGATAAAAAATTTGAGCTGATTTTCTGCCAAACAAACACACCAATAAGAAAAAAAATACATGTGGTCACAAATCCGGAGAAAATAAACATTTTGCTTATTATTTTTTTTCAAAATAAACTGGCTCTAAGTCTTTCAATCTTTGTCTCATTGAATGCGAAAGGACCTTGCCAGCGTCCTCATCCTTATCATGTGCCCATGATTCTCTTTGTTCTTGCTTTCATTCTACAGTTACACACAATTTCCCTCTATTCTAGAACCTGATGTGTAAAGTTTGAGTTATCTCGTGTTCCATATGTGAGTGACCTGTGATGTTCCCTTTGTGTGTGACTTGAGAGAGAGAGAGAGAGAGAGAGAGAGAGAAAGAGAGAGAGAGGCGCTCGGGTTGGCTCCAAGGCATGAAGCATCCTGAGGGTTCTTTGTGCTGTGGGCCATCCATCACAGCTGATGATCAACTCGAAGCGAGAAAATGAAAAGAAAACACGTTTTGGGGGTGGGGCTAACAAAACCACGATTTCTTCTCGAGAGTGAAAAGAAAACACGTTTAGGGGTGGGGCTCACAAAACATGATTTCTTCTCTCTCACTTAGAGCCGTCATCAGCTGAGATGGATGGCCCACAAAGCAAAAGATCATCACCTGGTCCTTCGCTGTTAGAGGCAACCCGAACCCGAGAGAGAGAGAGAGAGAGAGAGAGAGAGATGTCGCATGCGTAGCCCAAAGAATTAAGTTGGTTCTTTTAAAATCAGATATGTCATAACTTATCTATAAATTAGTAATTTATAGTTTTAGGATTTATTGCTTGAATACTAGCAAAGACAAAATCTAGCATATACAACCGTGGTGGGCGTAATTAGTCTCCACATGTGTGGCACTGATATGAGCGTCGCGATTGTTTCAGGATTTATTTGCACTTGCACATGCACAAGAAGATAATCAAGATATCCAATTACAGGGTTCAACAGAGTATAATATAAGGAGTCTCCCTATTATAGAGGTTCAGGAACACAGGAGTTCAGAAGCACAAGAGTTTAGGAGTATCAGAGTTCAGGAGTACCAAATGTCTGATAACAGTATAATAATCATGTGAAGTCCCCGTAAAAGGGATAATCATGAATGGACAATGTAATACAGTGTCCGGTGTAATAGTATCCAGTCAAGCGTCACAACATCAAGTCAAGTGTATCATTACCAAGTGATAGCATGTTCCGAGTACCAAGTGATACCATATCAATTGTCAGGTCTCAGATATTAAGTGTCTGGGATCGAATGTCAAGTATAAACATATCATTGTCAACTAATTAATATGTTGGTATCGGGTGAGTTGAATATAGAGTTATAACATCATATGTCAGGTAATCATCCGGTTATATAACATGATACAGGAGAATAGTATAGTTAAACATTTTAAACTCTTTATAACCATATTTTATAACAACAATATATTAATCTATCAATTAGTTATGCGAAGCTGAGCGAAGCGGGAGCGTATCTAGGCATATCCAATGCAAGTACAATACCAGTTCAATGATTATAATAACAGCCAACAGGTATTCATATAACATGTTAATATTAGAAATTCACTCGCATTTCATATATCGACTCGTAAAATGATGTATCATGTATTAAAGCCAGCCAGAATAGCATATCCCAAAAAAGTACTCTCTCGCCCAAATCACCGAAAAATAGCGTAAAATCTCGGATACCAAAACACGTGCATGCTACCATTCCATAAAAAATATATAATTATAATTTTTAGAGAGAGAATTATAGAAGAGTGGGAGAGGAGAGAGAAAAGAATGAAAGAGAGAGAGATGTTGGAGGAGAAAGTTAAAGAGAGAGATAGAGAGTGAGAGGGGGGAGAGAGAGAATGTATGCTGGAAAGGGAAAAGATAACAAGGATTAGAAAAGAAGGGAGAGAAAAGAAAGAGAAAGAAAGAAGAAAGAAATGAGGGAAAAAAAAGGGAAAAAGAGTGTGGTTGTGGCCCTGTTGGTTGCCGAGGGCAGCGCCGCTCTAGAGAGGAGTGGCGTGCGGCCGGTGCCTGGGGAGGAGGAGGAGGAGGTGGAGGGTGTTGTTTTGGTGTTGGTAGTTGTTGTTGTTATAGTTGTTGGTGGTGGAAATGTTGGAGGTGGAGTTGATGGTTGTGAGGAGGAGATGAAGGTGTGTGGTGAAGGTGTTGGTGGTGATGGGATGATGGAGTGGTGGTGGTGAGTTTGTGGGTGATGATGGTGGTGGAGATTCGTTATGAGTGGATGATGTTGGTGGAAAGTGGAGAAGCAGGTGATGTTGTAGTAGAGGAGATGGTGGAGGGAAGGAAAGATGGTGGTGGAAGTGGTGGAGGAGGTGGAGGATTTGGAGGAAGAAGTTGGTGGTGGTGGGAAGATAGGAGAAGTAAAGAAGTGAAAGAGAAAAAGAAGGAGAGATATGAAAAGTGGAGGAGGGGACTTGACCGGCTTGGGGCACGCCGCGGTGCCGGCCTGGGCTGCCATCGACCAAGGAGGAGGGAGAGGGAAGGAGTGAGGGGGTAAGAGGAGAGAAAATGAATGAGTGAGGGAGAAAAGAATAAAAAAAAGGAAATGATAAAGGAAAGAGAAAGAAGTGATGGAACATGGAGTAACTATTAGCAGGTGATGGAATGGGAGTGGCTGTCAGTTGGCTGACGTGGGGGAAGGGAAAAGAAAATGAAATGAAGAAAGAAAATGAAGAGAGAAGGAAAATAATATTATTTAAATAGGGTAAAATTTACTGTTTCAGAAACGCTCCCAAAAAATTCTCAAAAATAAAAAATATTATTTTAAGATGCTTAATGAAATCAGATTTGAGAAATTTAATCTGATTTTTAAATTAAAAATCCTGTAATCTTTCGGCGATACTGGTCGACACCAAGATCAGTCAAATTTTTATAAATTCAGAAAAATCTCAAAAAATGTATTTAGATAGAAAATAAAATTTTAAGAAGTAATATGATAGCCGTTTCTAAATATTTAACTCCGTTTAAAACTAAAAATTCGGGAATCGGTCAGCGATACTGATCGACGCCGATTTTAAAAGATTTGGCAAATTATTCTAAAAATTCCAAAAAATTATGAAAATCTAAAATATTAGAAAATAATATTTGAAATTGAAATTGATCAATCTGACTATCGAAAGACCAAATCGAGTATTAAGTAGGATCGGGTTTCGGGTTCAGACTAGAGCTGACTCTGAGTCCACGAATTCGGATTCAATACAAAACATAGAATAAATAATCATAAAATAAAAATAAATACAAATAATCAAAAAAAATTAATATAAAAATCAGAATACATATATAAGTATATATTCAAGAAGGGGTGTTACATTCCATCCACCTTACAAAAATTTCGTCCTCAAAATTTTGATAGAGAAGATGAACACAGAAAGATATGAATGAGGATTATACCAATAACGATATGAATAACTGAGGGTCGTTCTCATAATCGACTGAACGATAAACTCAGGACTTAGACATTACTGCACTACTTCCTGCTGATCCTCTGACGGTGCCATAATAATATTATTGACCTGATGTCTGTTGATAAAAGAATACTGCCAGAACTTCAGAAGACTGACCCATTCTGAATAATATAAAGTGACCGACTTGGTGAGATAATCAATAATAATTCTTTTCAATTGCAAAATAAAGCTAATGAAATCTATAGAAATCCATAGTGCTGAATCCATAATAAAATCTGTGTATGACATAAAATTGTTCTTGAGGAAGAGTCTGTAGTAGAATTACTGATGTGCACGCATACTAATTCTTTGAGAATAGGCTAAAATACCGAAAATAAGAAAATCCTGATATACTGAGCATATATAAAGAGGACCGATAATTAAGGATTTCTGAATTCTAGGTGTTGTTAACTCTGAAAGACAAAGCTAAGAATATAGAATAACCATAAAGAATTCTGAATACTGACTTCTGAATGATACCCGACTGTAGATAAAACATTAGAGAATACTCAAACCCTGCCAGGTTGGCCGAATGATCATTCATAAGGATCATGGCGATAGCTCAGATACAGTGAAAAAACCATGTTCATCAGATTCATGAAAACATGCTAGGCGGGAGAAATCTAAGGAGGGGCTAGAGTGCTAAGAACTGAAGGGATTAGCCATGAACGGAAGTCAAGCCTAGGTGAGGCCATCGCATAACACAGCTTGCATTAAGCATTAGGGTGCGGCGGAGCTAGCGCTCTGCGAGGCCGCACTTGGCGGAGCTCACGCGGCGAAGCCAGCGCATAATGCTAGATGCTAAGCATCAGGGTGCAGCGAAGCCCACACCTGGTTAGTTTACATATGAGTAGAATACGACCCTCGCTTGGTAAGGCTAGCGGGGTTCATGGTCCACTAAATCTATAAAGTCTGACAAGAGTTGGTGGCTTTAAGAACACGATCAAGAATTCATAATAACAACGAGTCCCAATACTGTCTTCTGAATAATAACCTGACTGCAGCTCAGTTCTGAGAGTACTCGAGTTCCATGAATTTGGTAGAAGAAATTATGATTGCTATTAGAATAATAAAAATAGAAAATACCATAACTCTGTCTGGCAGAAGTCCTGAATCTGGAATACTATTTCAAATCGACGCTTCTTATGTAATGATACATCTCTCTAATTATATAAGTGATAATTACTCCACTTTCTGTACTTATTCCCCCGTGATGCATTCATACATGCAAGAATAGAATGCGAGGTCGAAAACTATCCAATATAAGACAATGTGGTGTACCAGAGTCAAAGAATGCCAGAATAGAATGAGAACGAACCACATCTTCTTGCCGCTACTCTACCAGTCTATCCATATCTCAAGTTGGTGTAGGGATGACGGGAACTAAAATGAAAAAGGATGAAAGAGATTCAAGAATCAAGGGAAGGACGATCAAGATGGAATAGATAACTTTGTACTTGTAATTGGATTGTACAACCACGACTCATGCGTTCTTGTTACAAATTTCTTTATCATTAATTTGCCGACTGGTTGTACTGAAGATGTGCAAGCCTAGCTCTGATGCCACCCTGTAATGCCCTGATCCCATGGGTACGAGACATTACTGCGACGTATATACGCAGGTTGGAAATACCCTCACATATATACGCTAAGCATCAGTACAGGTAAGAATCAAAGTACAAAAGCATAGTGGTAATATACATTCTAGCAATAATAACACAAGCGCACAATTATCACAAAGCATGATACAATATCTCAAGAATATTAGATCAGCAAGAAGCACAAAAACAGGATGTACAATAAAAATACGGAAAGTACTCATGTGTAACAAGATGAGAATCTCGCGAGCCGAAAAAGGAAAGTTGGAAGAAAGAGGATCTGGCATGCACCGCTAATCCACACACATTTGCTACGCACTCTGATCAGCTATAGTAAGGCCACCACAAGCCCAGACTCTAAGATCTAGACATAAAGATCGAGGGTTGTCAGAAAGCAACCCAACGAGAACGCAAGATAAAGCCAGTTTGCGTGCTCAGGTAATCACATGTGTACACGATCAAGTGATGTGATTCATGCATACAGGTACAAGCAAGACTAGTAATATAAATGGAAATTAGAGAATCGATATGAAAACCTGGAAATAAACAAGCCAAGTGATTCAACACAATAGCACAAATATCATATGTAAGTGGCGGTGAGGATAATGCATTGTGTCACATGTCTCACAAGTATAGATCAAGTATGTCGCTAGTCAGATGATAGTAACATGTTATTATTATATTATTAAGACTCGTCCAATTTGTATGTTTCGGTATATGTCCCATACCATATACCTCCGCATACAAGTCGAGCGAGGTTGGATATTAGAAACTAATGGAGATCGATGAACCATGTTTAAAAATGGGTCCCGTGCATGCCCGAGATAACGGTCCAGGAGTATCCGGTACTAAGCCGGAACGTATCGCTAGGTACCATGTCTTATTAAATGCCTATAGGACTTAGTTGTAAATCACCTAGAGGGGGTGAATAGGTGATTTGCTAATCTAATGGTCAATATATCGGAATTAAAACTAATTAATGCAAACTAAAAATTCTTGAACTAACACACGTATAACACAAGAGTGTAGCCGGATTCCCCGTGAAGGGCTCTGGACTAACTCCTCAAGATTCCTCTAAATAAGAGTTGAGGTGCCACGTTGGCTCTCTTAGTTGAATATAAGTGTTAGCAAATAATCCCCCAGCATATATAATTAAGCACACAATATATATCTAGCATATAAAGATGAAAGCATATAAGCATGCAAGATATAAATAAGTAAGAGATAGAGAGAGAGAGCAATCGCAAACACGGAATATTTGTTTCGAGGTTCGAGCACACTTGCTGTACGTCCCCGCCTTCAACTTGAAGGATTTTCACTATAAACCGATCCACCCCGGATCACTCGGTGCCGCAACACCTACAAGGAGTTCCCACTAGAACTCTTGGACTCTCTAGTCCCGAACACACCGCAAACCCACAAGCTCGCCGAGGCCGCACTTCAAACAAAGAGTTCACACACGAACTCGAAACACCGCGAACCTGCAAGTCCGCTTCCTCAAAGTACAAGAAAGATCTCTTGGTGATCTAATACTTTGATCACCAATAAACACTCTCACATAACACTCCTATAGGTAGATGTAGTAATGGATAGCTCAAGTGTTTGTGTGAAAAACTAGGATTGAAATGGTGGAGGAAAACTCAATAAAATCACTTTTAAACACTCTTGATAAACTCCCCTTTTGATTGGAAATATTTGCTCTCAAAACAAGTTGAGGAAACTCTTAAAAGATGTAGGAAAAACTGGTGCAAAATCACTTGAAAAATCTTGTTAAAAATAGCCCACAAACCCCCCATATTTATAGGCTAGAGAAACTTGCCGTTGGGGCAAATTTTTCTGCCCTGACGGTTGTCGGTCGACCCGGCCCGGTCGACCGCCAACGGTCAAATTTCTGACTGTTAGAGCCTCGATCGACCGGCCGGTCGACCGCTGCCTGGAACAGAGAGTAGAGCTCTCTGCCGGGTCGATCGGCCCGATCGACAGGGGCTTTCCAGAGAGCAGAAGCTCTCTGGCGGTTGACCGGTCGGTCGATCGGCCCTCCAGCAGACTTGGCGTGCACGTTCTGTGCATGTCAGTCGACCGTCCCGTCGACCGACTCCTAGCTCGGTCGACCGGTCCGGTCGACCGACTCCTAGCTCGGTCGACCAGTCCGGTCGACCGGCAGATGCCAGGTCAGACATTTTTGGGATTGAAAAACTTGGTATTTTGACACAAATAAAATCTCATAAAATCACGAAAAATCTACAAAATAGTTTCAATGTTATACTTTGATAATCAAATGTTTGAGCAAAATCAGACATGTTACAAAAATTTGAACTATTTTTTGTAACTTAGAAATTTTGACTAAAAACAAAAACTGTATTTTTTCAAAATTGGTTTTTTCCAAAACTTCTCCAAATACAAAAACAAGATATTTTAAACACTTTAAAGCATAGGGTGTATGGATATGATCCACTATACATGCATGGTGAAATATCTATATTTTTGACAATAAGCACTAACATGGTTTGGTGAAAACATATATATACTTTGAATTTCAAAAATCAAAACGGTATTTTTCAAAAAAAATTCTTTTGTATTTTTCCAAAGTAAAAATTATTTTTTGAAAACACATATAAATCAAGAGAGTGTGTGTGTAAGATATACTTGAGTAATCCACCAACTATTCTATCCTTTACATTTTATCTAAAAATAAAATATTATAAAAACAAACCTAGACACAAGTCTTCTTCTTGAAATCTTCACTTGAAGCCTTCTCCTCTTCTTGACTTGGTCCAAACTCGATCCGTAGAGCTATTCCTCTAGAGTACTTGATGTAGTCTTGATGCACAAGCTCTTGAATCAAACCGTGCTAGCTCCAAAACTTAACTTTAAATCCTTTGTTGAAGCTACACACCTACTAAGATCTTGATCACAAATCTGAAACTAATTAAACAGAAGATCATTAGTACTATAACTACATGGGTTGATCATCATCAAAACTAGAGTGATAGGCCTTTGGCCAACATTAGTATACGCCCGAACAGAAATAGAGTGTCACCGATCCCAAAGAAATATACCTAGGATTACGACACACCCGGCAGGAGGCAGGGAGTAGGGGTGTCAGTACACCCCACAGAAATACCTGGTGGCCACCAGGTAAAATTGCAAGTATTAGTTGTACAACATTTGTATGACACCATAAACACGGAAGCTATATCGGTACCCATCAGTTTCCCCCATCCCGATGTAAGTTGTTCAATTATTAGAGATTGTCCAGTGATAATATCCACAGGGTGTTCACAGTAATCCAATATCCATGATTATCCAATTACGGGGATCAACAGGAGTATAATATAAGAAGTCTCCCTATTACAGCGTTTTAGGAATACAGGAGTTCTGGAGCATAGTAGTTTAGTAGTACCGGACTTCAGGAGTACAAGATGTTGGTAACAGTATAATAATCATGCCAATCCCCGTAAATGTGATATCATCACGGATGTAATGTAATACAGGTGTCCGATCTAATAGTATCCAGTCAGGCGTCACAACATCAAGTCAACTGTATTAGTACCAAGTGATAGCATATGCCGGTATCAAGTGATAGCATATCAATTGTTAGGTATCAGTATTAAGTGTTAGGAATCAGTGTCAAGTATAACATATTAGTGTCAGCTAATTAACATGTTGGTATTGGGTGAGTTGGATATAGAGTTACAACATCATATGTCAGGTAATCA